>JAPYYV010008239.1:0-13697 GCA_030522625.1 Copidosoma aretas | reverse complement strand
TTTGGATGTGCACAAAAATTCCAGAATCATGCTTAAGTATTGTGCGAAATAAAACAAATACTAAATATTTTGTGGTCATTATTTACTAGTTCGTGAATATGTTTCGTGTACAATTATTCGTGTACAATGAGAATGTGCACAAATCTTGTGTGCACGGTACATAGTCTTTCAATAATTCTTGGGTTTCAGTTGGTAGCGAGTTTAAAGCAAATTGAGCTATTCGACTAAATTTCCGTTATTACGTCATAATTTTACAATTATTAATTGATTAGTTCTGAGTGATCAATTCATATCGTTCATACAGAGGGACTGAAAATTTTCTGACGTAGTTTGAATACGAACACCTCAGAGTAGTTTGCCCTTTGAAAACACTGAAAACAAAAAAAAGGCCGAACGGAAAAAGCCGATCCCTCCCTCGCTCGGAGCGTCCAAAGTCCTTCATAAGCACAAAATTCCCGCGCGCGCGTACATCCGCATCCGCGTCCGCGAAAGGCCACGCAGCAGAGGCAACGAACGGAGCCACCCTCGAATTACACGGCCGGGAAAATGCATTCCCTTCCCTCTCTCTCTCAACCGTACAAAATACACACACGCACGCTGTAGTCCTTTCCCTTACTCACACGCGTACACACGTGGTGGAAGGAGGGGGCAGCTTGACATGATCGCGACGCTCAATTTAACACACGTAACGGCAAGGTCGGCCGAAAATCCGGTTGCCGCCCGTGCATAGCTCGGTTAGAGGAGAGTTGCGCAATGACCACGCGGCCGTTGCATTCTGCATACATACACTTATATACACATACCTTGCGCCCGTAAAGTTTCGCTCTTTCTCCTTCGATCGGTCTCTCTCCCTCTGCATGCGCACTCGCTCGCTCGCAGAGCCGTATATGTAAATTTCTTTTATCGATCGCGAGATCTTGCCTCCTCTTGCCTCCTTCTTCATCTTTTTTTTTCCCATCGTGTATGTCCTATACACACGCCCCGATCCAACTCTCCAGAGTACGCGCGTCGTTTTTTTTCTTACCAACGGTCCGTCGTCGTCGTCGCCGTGGTGGTTTGTTACCGTCGAATCCGCGTTGCGAAAGTAAATACCCCCCACTTGCGTGTGCGCAAAGTGTGCTATCAACATATACAAGTACGCACTGGCGAAATTACTCTTACGGGCGTGGACGCCGTTTTCGGGTTCGCCGCGCGCTTATAGGTACGTGTTACTGTTTTTTTTTTTCCTCCCCCCCCGCCTTATGCAGTGTCTTGGCGAGCGCTCGATTTGGGAGGGAAAACGACCGGGTAGCGCGGACGCGGACTTATCAGCCCGCGGTGATGGCGCGCGAGAGGTTTAGTCTAATGACGGGCGTCCAACTAATTTTAAACGTCAGAGCGCTAAATGTTTCGTGTTGACGGGTACTGGTTTTTTCTCGAGCACCGTATTGGAGATCTTTGGAGATTTTGGATGTTAGGCTTTTTTTTTGTCCACCAATGTCAAAATGGTCACGGCATCGATATCGGTATGGTCTTTGTTTTGATGGATCCTGGTACGGTAAAAGAAAGGGTTACTTTTAATAAAAGGAGATTTAGGTACAAGCAAATAATACATCGTTGGCGATCAATTAACGAATGATATTATCCTGGAATTTGAATATTAATTCAAAACAAACAACCTTGTACACGACCAATATGTGTACTTAGAAAAGACAACACAACCTCATATCTCTTATAATATTTTTTGATAAAATCAAACTGTAATTACTTAATTAAAAACATTTTATTGTAACTTTTCCAGCAGATGGTTATGACGGCCATACGTGTTAGCGATAACTATACATTTTGTCCATTTTTTACGCAAGAGCCTATATTTATCATCAACAGCACGGGTTTTATGTCCATATTAATTTCTTACTACATATTTTATTCTTATCATTTTTTTTTAAATCATACAGTATCGTTAACCGTCAGTTATTGATAAAACTTTGAGGTTCATAAGTTTTGACACAACGATCTCGAGAATAATCATGAATTTAGTGTTAATGACCGCGTCTTTAACGTTCATGAATGTTTCATTCGTTTTGAGCCGTATTTCAAAAATACTCGTTGATGAATCTTTTTTTTTTTTTTGACACAAGTAATCCTTGCCATTTTTCAATCGAGCTACACGCTATTTTTATTGATAATTTTAATGGTCGGTTTTAAAATCACTTTTACGTGCACTCGCCGCTCTCCACACTGGGTCGCAATCACTTCGCTTGTACGTATATAATTACAGCTACGAGAAAAAAAATCACACGTCTTTTTCCGAATAATAATTCAATAGAGCGGTATATATGCATACAGCACGAAAAGTCGCGTTCCAAGAAAGACCACGAGTTTCTCAAAAAATCAAAAACTTCAGCAGCCAGCGGGCAATTCCCTCGTAAACTCGTTCCCCGTACTCCACCCCGGCCGTCCACTTTCGCGAAATCGCTCGAGACTTTACGGGCTGGCATTTTTTCGCGCAGCCCTCGTTTTTCGCAAAAATCGCGGGTCTGCTTCCGTTCGCCTAGCGCGCATTGAAATTACAGCGCGAATTTCATTTTCCCGCCATAACCGCGAGACGAGATTTTAACGTATCTATACTGGTACAAACGCGTCTAAATCTATAATACGAAACTCAATCGGGGCGCCTAAAAATCCAGATAATTACATTAATAAGCGAGCGAGCGAGCGGGCAATTACGCGATATAGAAAGTCGCCAAACTGCCCATTGAATTTTCTCCGACGAGATGACGTCGCTTCGATGATAATCGACTGCCGCGCTCGTACCTGCCTACCTTTGTATTTTTTTAAATAAACACTAATCGAGCCATTCCCTTAATAACTGGCTATCGTAGCGGCGAGAGCAGTTCGTACTCTACTCCCGAAAAAAACTTTTACAAAGGATCACACGCGCCCACTCAGCATCCGTCAGGCGCAAAAAATGCCTGGATAATAAGCTGTACGGAGGCGTCGAAATATTGCGCAAAAGGCAATCAGTCGCAGCTTTATTCTGGCTTGAGGAGATATTATGATAGTGGAAAATTGTAAACATAATTATTGGAAGCGGAAAGGAGGGGCGAATGAGCGATTTCTCTCGGTGCGTACGGTTATGTCAGAGCGCGTGGCTGCAGTTTGATGCGGTAATAAAGCGATCGAAGCCAAGTATCCCATCGAAATGGCAAAAGTGCACGCACCGTCGCTAGAGTTCTTTTTTTTTTTCGTTTTTCGCTTTGCCGTCTCGTGGAAAGTTGAGAGCATTGCTCGAGTGATTCTATGAGATGTGCATATTATGTTTATACTTACATTATAGATACTTACTTGTGTTATTAAATTTCTCGATGATGTATTGTAAATTAAAAAGATTAGTGTAACGATTATAATATTGAAGTAGAATGAAAAAATTGGTAATTCTACAAAAGTGGAGCTCCACCCAGAAACGTGCTTATCTAACACTAGTTGGTGGAGCCCCACTTCTGTAGAGTTACCAAGAAATTTATTGTTATTAAGTTTTTAAAAATTTTATTCAATATTCAGTATTATTATTTCTAGACTTTTTTGTGGTAACTCATACAAATAGTAAAAATTGTTTTTTAAACACATGATATTAAATTAATAATGAGAATTTGATATTCCACTCATATAAACACGACAATATCGTTATCTACACTTGACTTTATTGCCCTTCATCTTAAAGGTACTTTGGATCAAAAGTTTTCGGCCAGTTTGGACTTCACATAACATACAAAAATTATAGAAATATTCTAAAAACTAAATTTTTAAAATCCTATTTCACGCACCAAAATATGCTGTTTTTGGCTCATGCATATATTACGTAGTGAATTAACTGACTTTACTATATATACATTATTATTGTGTTACTTTATTACTTATTATATTTTATAGTTACATTATATACGTATATATTACAAAAAACGACTCTATTTAAGTTTAAAGTGGAAGATAAGCCTACTCACGAAACATAATATCCTTATTTCGTACTCTGTTGTTGATCGCTTACTGCTCAGAATAATACGTGTTCACTCGACGAATGACTGTATCACACTGTGAGCTTAGTCAGCTTAGTGAGTCAGTGGTCAGTGATCTAGCTGAGGTGCGCACTCCATACTGCGCAATGAGCTGCGCACCTCACCAGATACTATGTTTACAGTGTGATCTAGTCATTCGTCGAGTGAACACGTATTATACTGAGTAGAAAGCGATCAACAACAGAGTAGATAGTAAGGGGATTATGGTTCGTGAGTAGACTTATCTTACGCTTTAAACTTAAATAAAGTAGTTTTTAATAACGTATACGTATATAATATAATAAAATAATAGGTTATATAACAGTAATAATGTTTTTATGTTCAGTTATTATATCATATAATATACACAAATACACAGTAAACATTTTGTGTAGTATGCTATTTTACACTTATTATTTGTAAAAAAAATACACAAAAAAAAATTGTAAAATATAATTTATACAAAACGTGTGTAGTCTAAGTTCGATCAGAATTTTTCTGTTTATAGTTGAACAGATTTTAAACAGTGATGTGTTTTCAAGCGCCCTTGAATCGATACACGTTGCGTTGCCTCCTCATTGTTTATTGTATGAAATTCTTATTAGTTCGATGATCTGTGTCCATATACGACAACATTAAAATTAATTAGAAACTCATTTCATTTGGGGTTTAGTTTTAGACGATGTAAGGCTTTGATTTTTTTGGGGAGAGTACGATTTCCCGGGTGCCGCGTACTACATGCACTACACGTGTTATTCCATGGCGCCCGGGATATCGTACTCGTGCCATTTTTTTTGAGGCACAACTCGGCTCAGTTTCTTTTATTCTTTTACTCTTTTTTTCCTTAGCAATTACTATACAATTTTCAGGACAGAAATCGAATCGTGTAACATACTTTTCTTTTTTAATTTTTTATGTTTTGGCACCAATCCCAGAAAAATCTCTTAATTTAATTTATATGTAATAAAAATGTTCTTAATTTCATCGATTATTATAACAAAGTGTTTTAGTCATTTTTCATGAACTATATGGTTTTTGGTTGAACGATTTGCAATTCGTCAAAAGAAAATTTACTTAAATCTGCTAATTTTCTACTAAAAACTGTGGAGCTCCGGGGAAAATTGCGAAAATATTTTTTTTTCTAATTGAAAAGGGGTATAAAAGAAAATATTCATCATTCATCAAAATTATTTAATAATATTTGTTAATTTATGAATTTCTATTGGCATTAGCGTACGAGATGCATAGAAACAATTAAATACATAAACAACAGTGTTAAAAAACTTAAATTGCGCGTTTGAAAATCTTTTATCATTCATAGGGTCATTAGAAGTAAAAAAAAGTGTTTACAGGATGTGCAACTTAAAATAAAATTCAACCTATTATGAGAGCCATAAAAGATGTCTTGATTTTGAGTACCATAATTTTATGATTGCATGCGCACGTGATTTATCATCTCGGAATAATTTTATCAATAAAGTCTTGTATATTCCTTAACATTTATTTATCTTGAAACATTGTATTTAAGTTAAATGTATGGCAAACAAATTTAGTTTGAATCGATCATTTGGATGTACACTTTTTGAAAAGCTACAAATAGCATAATATTTATATTAAATATATACTAAAATTTGGATTAATTCAGTACTTTTGCAATTATTGAATACTATGTTTGTATGGAAATCAAGCAAAAAATTTGATTCTATTTTTTAATAAACAATTTTCTCAAATTAATAACCATCATTTCACAATAATATTTGAGCAAGATCAACATATTTTCCGATTCACTGCACGAGATGCAATTACAAACGGACGTAACTCTCGCGAAAGGAAATCGATGGCCACAGTGTAATGATCAATGATCCCATTCGGTATTTGATGCTTTACCTCGGCCGTCGTGGCTTGCTTAATTTTCTGCACTTCCCTGTGTACATATCAGCATCAATACGATGAATTATTTAAGCGGAAATATTTCGTACGCGTGTATGCACAAGTACGTGTGAGTGTGGTGTGTGCTCCGGTCGTGGGATTTCGCAAGAAAGCCCTGAGGACGAATGTTAGTAGTGTTTTGAGCATTTTAGAGTTTATTTTAAGAATAGCTGCTCGAGGCTTCGTTCGAAAATTGTGTTCAATCTTTTTCTCACGTGTACTTAAGTATGACAAGATTTTCCTGAAGATTTTTAAGACTATGAATTCGTGAATTAAATAAATCCCTTAGCAATGGTGGCATTTATTATGCTAGGAGTGAGGTTTTCACACATTAAACTTCATTAGTAAGGTATTATAACATGTTCTTATGATTCAATGCCTCTCGTCTCCAGCTAATGATTCTGCATATTTTTCCCATTGAAAACCAAATTCACATATCAGCATAAGAAAATTTATTCATTCTCATCAATTTGAGACTGTGAACTATATTTATTAACTGATAATATTTTTTTCTTAACATACAAAATCAAACTGTTTGTTGTCCTGAAATTAAAAAAAAATGAAAACTGTTTCTGTGATCGGTGCCAAGCACATTGAAAAAAAACAAAGTGCGACAAATATCTTTTACTGAGTAACGGACTTAGATTTTTTAACTAATTAATTTCTTAAGCCAAAAGAAAACAAATCCATCGAATATTCACTAATGCAGCATTGAGAATCATACAAATGTCTCCATTTTTTTTCAAAAAATACATAAAAAAATATACCCTTGATTTTTCGCTGTTTCAGGATGCACGAGGATAACGCCAAGGAGCCCGAGGGCGAGCCGAAATGCCGCCGGCCTGGACTTCGAGTGTCCCGAGGAGTTCGGCTACTATCCGCATCCGCGCGACTGCACGCAATACTACGTCTGCGTCTTCGGCGGCGCTCTGCTCGAGTCCTGCACCGGTGGTCTCATGTACAGGTTCGTATGAAAATAATATCACAAAGCTTTCTCTCTGTGATTGTATACCTCCAAATATAACACAACAATGTAAGCTACATGCATTATAAAATTTTACAAAACGAAGAATATGAATAATCCACGGTATACCATCGATCGCGATCACAACTACTTCAGGCACACACACACGAAATTCCCTCGCGCGCACCCGTAAAAGAGTTTCCCCATAGCGTATACATATTCTCATAGCTGCACAACAACTCTAACAAGAACAACGACGACGTGTCTCGAAAAAGAAAATCCGAGAAAATCGTACCAACTGCGGAGCCGTGCCGAGTAGAAGGCGTATTATAAAAGTAATATGCACCAACTCTCTTTTTTTTTCCTCTCCCACCCTCTCCCGGGTAAGGCCGTTCTTTCTCCGTTGGCGCGTGACGAACTTTTCAACAACTGCTGGCCCATTGCGACGGGTGCGACACAATTGACGTAATTTTGAAAGTGAACTATAAACCGCGAGCTCCGAGAATACCTACGTGTATATAATATATATACCTGCTCTTATGCAAGCGCGCATGATGATGCATGAGAATGTGAGCAAATGCTCGCGACTCGTGTATATACATGCACGTCGTACGATTATAATTGGGCGGCGCTGCCCCCCTTGAACCTATACTCATACATGTTATAATCACTTTGCCCCTCTGTCTGTCTGACCCTAATTTATACGAGAAAGAGCACTTTTCTCCGCCGTTTTTTGTATACCGGTGCTCCCTGTTGTCTCCTTGCAGCTCCGACATAGGTACGTTCGCGCTGTCCGTCGTCCTTTCTTTTACTTTCGACGAAGGTTTCGCGCGTGCCTTTTATTTTTGTCCACCTTTTTTTCCTTTTGTCAAGACAGAGAGAGAGAGAGAGAGAGAGAGAGAGAGTGGAGAAAAATGTGCGTGATACTTTTGAGCCGCCCGTTCTTTCTTTCCTGCTGTATGACTCGTCGTTGGCGCTGTTTTTGTTGTCGTTGTTGTTCGTTATGTATTATGTGACTGGTGTTATCGAACAACGTGACGCTATTATTTTTTTGCGGGCAAGCAGTGTCCACGTTTATTTGTCGTAAAGATCGTTTGTCATTTTGGGTTGTGATGCATTATACTCGAGAGGCATTGGATTTTTCAGAGGTTCGCGAGGTTACCGCATAATTTTAGGTGTATGTATAATAATATGCAGTGAGACGTAGTAATTACATGAAAAACTGTAAGGATGTGTTGGATAATTGATGTATTCTTGGTCGGGGTGTTGAAAAATATAGTCGGAGCCTGACAATTAACATTAGTAAGAACTGACGTTTTATAGTCAAAGGCAGTTTAGCTGTTTGTCGTCCTATCATGTGTTAGTAAAACGGGATCAAAAGTTAAAAGATTGTTGTTGAACAGTAGATTGTATTAAAAGAAAAACTTAACTGTAAAAGACTATTTTTAACGTAAATTTTATCATACATTAAAGTTAAATATATTTTTGCGATTAGGTTTCTCAATTTTTGCTTATCATTATTTATCACAATATTCATCAAAAACACTTCCTTAGAGGAATTTTTTCGACCAACTACAATTATACAGCATAACTATTCTCTAAATTTATTTAAAATACTTTATTAGAAATAAATTTGCATTGTTATAAAGATCCCTTGAGTATTGAATTAAAAATCTGAAAAAGATTCACAGACTGTTCTCGAAGGATGGAAATCGAAAACCTTTGTTTTCTGTGATCCCCTCGTACCTTTACGCAATATCAAACGCTTTTAGAAACGAAATAAAAGAAACAGAGGAAGATAGGCTACAAATAACATTTTAACGACAATCGGAAACCAATACGAAATAAAGCACCTCAATACAACTATAAAAAAATCACGTAAAAAAAAAAGAAACGGTACAGAACTCGAAAAGAAAAACAGCCGCGCGGCTATTTATAACGCATTCAATGATAATGAGATTCAAACGAATCAAGCGCGGGATAGTGCAGATACGTATTATACGATAGTCGCGAAGTGAAATTGGGCGTCCATAGGCGCATGCGGCGTGCGGAAGTGCGCGAACGCAGGCGCTCGTACAAGAATCGAAAGTGCGGATGGAATTACGCGTCCGTCAGTCGGTTATATATGTATGTACGTATGTATGTACGAGTACGTGTACAGAAGCGGGGTAGGGACGACAATAATAAAGTAGGCCTCCTGTAAGCCAGGAAGAATAGGACTGCACCTGACTGCCGGTTCCCAACAATCGTATGGCACTCTACAGTCATGAAATGCGTGAGATTGCGCGTAGGTTGTGCTGCGTGTGCGTGTGCTCTGCACCTCCATACGTGCCTCGCGAGTTTTCGACTTTTAAGGCGCACGCATGTGGATGTATGTACAGAGTGTTAGAGGACAGAGAAGGTGCAAGTTATCGAATGCGCTCGAAACAATGCACGTGTATCTCTGTTCGAATCTTTTCCTTTTTTTATGCTGGATCTAGGTGGTTGATGACGGGTGGTTTATTATCTTTTAAAGTAAAAATGAATCAACATTTCATACTGGTGTTGTTACATTTTCATGCTTTAGAAGTTTATAGCGATCCATTACGATTTTAATTGATCATAATTCAACAAAAGACAAAGAAAAAATTATCAGGACACGCTTTTAAAAATGATTTAAGAAGCAAATTACCCTTTGTAGTGATTTAGTAATAGCTG
This sequence comes from Copidosoma aretas, assembly GCA_030522625.1. Classification (NCBI taxonomy): domain Eukaryota; kingdom Metazoa; phylum Arthropoda; class Insecta; order Hymenoptera; family Encyrtidae; genus Copidosoma; species Copidosoma aretas. The sequence continues at coordinate 4,073 of JAPYYV010008239.1, read as the reverse complement.
TTTCTAATTTTTAAGTCATAATTTTTCTTTTAACCTTGAAAAATTTGTTGCCCACTGTAATAAGTAGAAACAGTCGAATAAGGTAAGACGAGCCATTATCAAAGGTCGGAGACAGTAGAAACAGTCAAGTGAGGTAAGCCGAGTCATCGACAGCCAAATATGTCGGGCAAATTAATACAAGTAGAAACAGTCGAGTGAGGTAAGACAATTCATTATCACAGGTCGGAGACAGTAGAAACAGTCGATTGGGTTAAGACGAGTCATTCACAGGCAAATATATGGGGCAAATTAATAAAAGTATAAACAGTCAAAACAGTCAAGCGAGGTAAGACGTCTCATTGACAGGCGGTGAGATTAAAGTGATTCAAGTTTATCTCTATAATTTTAATTCCATCCCTGGTAGAAACGTTACTCCAATAACTGGCTACCAGGGATTATAAAAAAGTACAATTGTAGCTCTTTCGTACACCTTAAAAACCTTCAGAGACCAAAAACATTTTATTCCGACGTAAAGTGTGTTTGGAAATACCATGTTTATTGCGCGTAAATGTAGAAACAATAAATATTTCATACCCTATTGTACTACATAACGCTAACTTGTAGTAAAACAATAGCTTTTGCGATACGATAAAACGTACATTTGTTTCATAATATCAAAAAATCCGAAACTCGACTAACAACAGCAAATACACTAGTTTTACATTTAGATGGCATTCCCCCATTACGTCTAGACCGCAAGAGTTTTAATAATCCTGCAGCCTTCCTACACGAAATATCCCTGCATTTGCAAAAATTCCAAGGTCCCATGCGCAAATTCTAATTCCTTCGTAGCCCAAAAGAGGAACAAAGACAATGTATCAGCGTACTGTGGGAACGCTTGAATTTCACGGGACAACAAAAACGTTAACCAACATGGGTACTTAATATCCACGTTTAGCAAGATCGATAAGACAGAGCTAGGCCACTTTTTCTTCAACCCACGTATATGATCCGATCAAACCTTCTCTGCAATGCTAACTCGCGAAAAATCAGCAACTGTTAAGTACCACTAGCAACGGTACTACCACGTCCCAACGTCCATCCGTCCGAACATATTCACATATCTCCGTGATACTTTACGAGCACATCAGCACTGAAAAACCCACACGCATTGACGATCCCTGGGCTGGACGTAGCATTAAAATTTTCGTGCTCATACATTAAACACACACGCAGACTCAGGAGAGAGAGAGAGAGAGAAGGAACGCACACGTGCGACGCATACACATCCACATACATACTGACGGCCGATCCATAAGGCGCGATCCAATTAAGGATAATGGCGCACGGTTGCGGCCACTCGAGGCTGCAGGCGCGCGCACACACACGCATTCGTTGTATATAGGTACGACTTCCGAGCGCTGCCGCCGGCTGATTTATTTCGCGCGTTAAGATCCTCATTTGCCTCCACGCCTGCGTATAACGCTATATGTATACATCAGTATGTAGGGATCGTTCGACTTCCAGGAGGAAAGAGCCCGGGGGACTTTCGCTCTCGGCCGCGCGAGTACGTTTTATTTATGCACGTACGTACATCCGATCCGGAAGCTGGGGGTCTGGGTGCACCGTGTGGGAGCGCGTGAGGAGCAAAAAAGGACGGCTGCGGTGGTGGTGGTTTGAGAGCGCCGATTGACGGACAAATCGGCTTTGCGCGATTTCCGGGGTCGTAGGTCTACGGATTTTTCGGCTGACGAAAGTTTGATGAGAGATAATTCGGGGAGCTCGAAGCTCTGATTTTGGTGAATTTCGGAAGCTCACTTACCAGTTCTCTTATACGTTCCGTTTTATTTTCGTTTTTTTTTTTTTTTTTTCGTGAAGTGGCGTGCGAGCGATAAAGAGTTGAAATAATTCTATGTACAAATTTTATATGAACAAAAAAAGTGATGGATAAGAAAGCAAAGTCCATCAGATGTATTTTCCGTCTGCTCATTTGGGACTTGTTGATACAGCACACGTGTCCGAAGAGTCCAAGACTTTCATGAATAAATGTTTTATGATTCATGTACGCATATAATAAGATACAGCAGTCCTCTTGAAAAATATGTTATTTATACATCGTTCCCCAAAAATGTAATTCACAAAATACCCCACTTTTGCTCTGCAAGCGATGCGTATACTTGATCTCGTATCCTCTCCACATTAGTCGCGCTTTTTAAACCCGTTCGCGCCTGTATAGGGTTAATGCACCCATTTTACTATACTTATACACACACATGGATATGCACACAAGAGAGAGAGAGATATGTATATCCCCGAAGATTTATAAGCTTCCCTCGCAATTAAACCAAGCGCTATTTCACTTCCTTTCAGTCACGAGCTCCAAACCTGCGACTGGCCCCGCAACGTCGGCTGCCCTGAAAACAGCTCTCCCTCCAAGGACATCGACGAGGATCCACTGCTCGAGAGGTGAGTTTTGTTAAAAATTACTTTCTTTCTCCTCATACTTTCATCTCTTCGTACATCTATTATATTATACCCAATTTCGCAACACCGGAGCAACCATCGACTTTTCTACTCCAGCTCGGGAAAGTCAATGCATAGATACTCCGTCCTCATTACGCATATTATACCAGTGGACCGGCTCGTCGGCTCCGACGGTGAAAAGTATAACTCGCTCGCGGACGATTAATCTTCGGTATTATACCGGCGCATAATAGATATGCTAATGTCGAGCTGTAAGGTAAATAGTGTACGCGGTTAAAGTGCTTTTTAATGACGCGTAATGTATAGTGTGTCCGCGTATATACACGTATGCATGTGCGTGGCGGCGTGTTTTTGCCAAGCAGAGCCGAAAATCACTGCTCAAGTTCGAAAGTGTTTTGTTCGAGGCGGTTTTTCAGATTTCAACGGTTTGCCAATTGACTCGCGGTTGCTTTTGGTTATTTTTCACCTCTTCCGTAGAATTCCGGGAACGATAGCGATCCGAAATAGTTCCGAGTCGGCTGCTGGGATACTTATAACTGGAGAAAAGGATGGAAAAAAGAAAAATAGCTCTACCTGCGGGACTATAAATTGATGTTTTGTTGGCTCGTTTAATTGAAGCTATGGACGTTTGGAAATTTATGGTCGTGATCCGTGGATAAGGTGCATATGTGTATGCAAAGGCTTTCGACGGGACGATTGGGTCCTACAGTTTTACGATACAGTTTTATTTAGAGTTGTGCTCGATTTGGGGTCTTTGCTATATTTTTCGGTTTTTGCGGCATTTATTGGGAGATATTGAGGATCTGTTATTTGGTATTGCGCCGGTGACTTTTAGTTTCTTAATAAAAGTGTTATAGGCGGTTTGCATTAGGCAAATTGAATAATCGAATATATTATTTGAGATGATACAGTGTATGTTCGGTCTAAATATGTGGTCTTTACCCTGTTATTATAATTTACTTTCTAAAAATTGCATGTGCTTGATGTATACGTGTATGTATGCGCGTATCAATAGAATTTGCTGTTCAACAGACTTTTGTGAGGGTGTAGTATAAGTTTAAGAGAAGCAGGAAACACGATTTCGGCGTGCAATTATAATCTCGCGGAATGAAGTTATCAATCATCCGGTGCTACTAGAGATGAGTACCTGTAACATGGGTAGGCTATTATCGAGGCTATTATTACACCTTGCCTTTCTTCTTCCTGGAAGAACCTACAATCAAATTCAGACGCGAACAAGATTATCGATCGCTTCGGATAGCCGAAAAAATTCACTTTCACTTCCTAACTTATGTGATAACAATATGCAGTTGAATTATCGTTTTAGAAATTCAAACGGCATTACAAAAAAAATTGGATGAAAATCAGTACGAAGTTATTGCGTATTGTTTGAATGACGAATATTTATATACGATTGATGAATAAAACAATCGTCGCACGAATGATTATAAAGTAAAGACAAAATCGAAAAGTACTTCTAATTAACATTATCAATTTCATTCGAGTAATGCACACATCATATTTATTGTTGCGATTGATTTCGCTGTTCTTCACAAAAGTTATTCCATCCTGCACACATACATTCGACCGCAAAATATCCCATAAACGGA
>JAPYYV010008238.1:0-12772 GCA_030522625.1 Copidosoma aretas | reverse complement strand
ACGACTTCGATTTCCTAGTAAAACTATAAATATAATATTTTTATTTCAATTTTTGTCTTGTACATTGTATTATTTCTTAGTCAATATTATAACATTTTACCCTTTAATTAGGCAATCAAAGTAGTCGTAAGAACTCCGCGAGCTGTGTTAGCCTCCGTAGGAAATCTCGAGTTACATTAGTCTTCGTAAGAATCTGCGAGCGATGTTACTTTTCGTAAGAATGCCGTGACCTGTGCTACTTTTCGTAAAAAACTTCGAGTCATGTTGGTTTTCGTAAGAATCGATGTTGCGCTACTTTTCGTAAGAGGCCTCGACGATCGATAGTATATTACTTTCTCACCTAATAGGAAGGAAAAGTCAAGAATGTCTCAGAACACAGGCATTTGACGCCCGAGGTAAAGCCAAGGGGAATAAGTATGTGCTCTGAGGCTTTCTTTATTTCTTCCCGTGGGTTGTATACGATTTGTCACCAATCCTGCGTCGAAAAGAGGAACTTTCTTTCCGCGAGGCAGGAAGAAAATTCCTACTTTTGGCGCAGTATGGTAAAAATTAGTTTTATTTGTACATACAATACCGATACTATACTCGATTTTTCCAACGGAATCAATTGTAACTTGTGTAAGTGCAAGTATATTACACCCACGCATGCATACGTATTACCTCTATACTAAGCAAGTCCAACCTCTGAATTCATATTTGGCATCTCCATTATGCACACATGTAAGGTAAAAGTAACAATTATGAAACAAATTTTCTCTTCTTTTTTTATAAATTCTGTAAAAAAATCAGGCATGATTTGATGCTAGAGATTTTGGTTTTTCTTGGTTCGCTGTAACTTTAATAAGTAATTCTGATTTTTTCATAAAATTTGTATTTAAGGAAGATTGATTTTCATAATAAAATTGATACAATTAATATGTGCGTATTATGAAACAGCAGCAAAAGTCTTGTCCCAGTGTTACATAATTTATGTCCCTATTATGAAACTTCGACCGTGAAGTAATTTTTTTGTAATAATTTGAAACTACTCGAATTGCTTGACAGAGATGGCACGATTTTCTTTTAATACAACTGCATTTTATGCCAATTAGTTAACTGTGATGATATCAAATTAATTTAAAAAGTTAGTTTCATAATGCGGACCACGGAAAAAGTTAGTTTATGTATGGTTCTGTCCCTATTATGAAATTATTACACAGAAAAACTTATTTTTCTCCTTTTATAATGTAACGATCTAGCATTTTTAGTTGAATAATATAAAGATAAATTAACTATTGATTGGAAATAATTTTTTGGTAATTTTAGTTGTAACATAGCACGTTTATTTTCATGTTCCGTGAATAGGGACGTGTTTCATCAATTGGTACTTTTACCTACAAACGTTAAAAATAATTATGTTCGAAAAAATCATAGTATTGGTGTTCTATATATTTGAATGTATTAAATTCACGAACAAGTTGAAAACGAGAGTTTATTTAGAATCGAAATTACATCATTCATATTTTATATAATCAGAGAACCCACAGTATGAATGTATGCACCACACGTAGATTTATGCTTATTTCTTATTATTTATTATTAATACTTGAATACTCACCTTCAGTTTTCATAAAAAGTCATAAACGTAAGAATATACGCGCACATGCGTAGTTAATTTTAACATGCAAACGTTTGGACTGTATATTTCAGCGATTCATAAGTTATTACACGAAACTGTAGGTTTTAATATCTGTAAAGTCTTCTTTTTTGCACTTACAGTGTTAAATATTATTATCATAGTAAATAAAACTAAGCGTGGTGACAATAAAGAACTGATAGCTATGCTTAGAAAAGAGACCGTTTCAAAAGATTTAAGAAGTCTTTGAAACGTAAAGCTGAAAACAACAAATATGCAAAGTGGAAGCTTAAGGTTCTTCATCACGCCTATATTGCACGTATTTTGAATATTTTATTATAAATGTTTATTCAAACTTGTGAGAAGTGTCACTTTTCTGTATACACGACTGAATTTTCTGGAAAACCCATCCAAGTTTTTGAAATTATTCCGTGAAAGCACCCAATGAATTAGTTTACGGAAGAAAATGAGTCCGAAAAATTGAGAATCAGATGTAAATTGAAGATCGAAGGTAAATTAAAATACTTAATTTTTTTTCAAGCTTCGGTATCTGAATAATTTAACTATTTAATAACATAATTTTATAAAAAAAATCGCATGATGTTTAGTGCTAACTATAATATTGTCAATACTTCTTTAATGCTCTAATAAATTTTTTTGATAATACAATGTCATGCTTCTTTAGTAACAAAAAATATTTATTACAATATCATACATGTTTTTTTAGTCTAACTATATGTATATTAAAGTATAACTGTATGTATTATAATACGTCTGAACACTTATAAAAGGTAAATAAATTCTGGTTTTACTATATTACATAATTGTTAATACAAAATAAATAATTTACCAGATTGAAAACCAAGTTATGATTTATCAGTCTTGGGGAATATTTCAAAATTTTTTGGGATTTTTTTATTGACAACTCTTTGAGTAGTAGTTAGTTGATTATAACTGCGTACTACGAATCAGCTAAGCGCTGCGTCGCGGTCGGTACGGTGCTTACTGTTCAATACAACTTTAGTCGATGAGTAATTCCACAGAATTTGGAACTTTCGTGTTACTGATCAATTTATATACAATTTTCATGGGTAACATGAACTTTAATGAGTATAGGAGTATAAAATATTATGTAACAAATAATGAATACTTAATTTTAAGCAAAAATTATGTCAGACTTACTAGTAATAGGCTCAAAAGTGTACCAATTGAGCAACTTTGCAAGTGTTACTAGGCAATGTTCTCTTTCCTTTGGCTTGAATAAAAAAAAAGCTAGCTCTAGAATTTCATGAAAATCACAGAGATTTGTTATTGTTTCCCAAAAAGTAGTTATAACTCTATTTATGATTGTTACCGATTTTTATAAAAAATCACGTTTTACCGGTATTATTAGCATAAAAAAAAGCTATACAATTTTTTCAACTTTTCAAAGTGATAAATGCTTATCAAGAGCTTCAGAATAAGATAATTGTTTACTTGCATGTGTGCTACCCAACATTTTGTAAATATATCACTTTTAAAATCGTTTTCGAGGGCGTAACTCATAGTAAAAATTGTAGTTTGAGAGGCACTACTATAATCTATGTGCAAAGTAACTTTTTTTGGCGTAAACAACTCCTTACTTTCTTGGAAAAATAATATCACAAGTCGTCATTAAGAAATTGTGTTAAACATAAAATATGTGACTTTCAAAATCTTCAAAAAATTTACCGATTTTATCATTTATAACACTAATTGAAATGGCCAAAGCTCCGAAGGGTATAAATATAGAAAGCTCTTTTTAAGCGTAAATTGAAGCTGAAATAAAAGCCTCTAAATAATATTTTGATTTTTATCTTATATTGAAATAGCGTTTTTTAGAATGTTCTTTAATTTTTTACGCAAAAATAAAGCATCTACGGAAAAGGGTTTAAGAAGATTTTATGCTTTAAATGAGCCATAAAATACGATCATAATTATTTCATAACAAAAATGTAAAATTTTTATCTTGTTACTAATATGTTAATGATAAAAAAAGGCATTTTCCAATATGAGTAACGCGGATTTTTTTCCACTATTGGAACTGCGCAGAAACCAGTAAAATAATTTGTAATAGCATGCCTTCAGATTTTTTTTTTTTTTTTTTGAAATTGAAAAGTTAAAAGTTTGGTGGAATTACTCATATAACTGCATGCTTGCATGGCCAGTCAGCTGCTGAGAGTAAGTACAGAGAGCATCTGACTAAAGGTGCTCTGCCTTTCTTTAGTCAATACAACGGTGTATGTAGGTGGGGTTCATCACATGAGAAGCGTGGAGGCTACTTTGAACCATTGGCTCACTGGAAACGTTTGCGGCCACAGTGCTGTTCAGTAGTGTGTGGCCTGGCAGCCAGTTGGCCCAGTTTGGGCCTATGGAGTTTGCTCTTTTACTGAACCCCGGTATTTCAATCTCCTCGTCATTTTTGTCATTATTTTCTTGCTGGCAAGTGTGCAAAACACGAGATACTAGCCTCCAGCCGAGAAAACGTAAGCTCTGGTTGTCCACAGAGTCAAGAAGCTGTTGACACTTGCTGCATTATCTTCTGAGGCCTGGATTCTGGCTTAAGCTACAGGCTATCCCTAATAGTACTTTACAAGAAACTAAAATCACACGGTAAATGGCTCTTTTTTTATTCCTCTTTGTATCTTGCCCTATATTTTTTTTTCTTTCTTTTGTCAGTCTGTCTTTTACTAAATTGTATATGAGTACTGTGATTTTTAGGCACGACTGCTTTACAGGAGTGCCTTATATTTTTACTGGATCGGAAAGTGTAACCATCTACAAATGACTATTTGCTATATAAAAATTTTCATCCTCATATGAGTGCCATCCGAAGTGGTTCTATGGTGTATGTGTAATCAACCCTGTGTGTACGTAATCAAGTTTTCAGACTAACTCAAGTAATTTTCATCTGATTGACCTCAAATTTGGTACATATCTTCGTCTTGACCATAGAACGTGATGGTTTAAGGTAGTTGTATCCCTAATACACTAATCAGAAGCAGATTTCACCTCGAATTCAACAGTGTGGTATGCCTTCTGTCTCTCTTGCACTTATGTCAAGACATAACCTTTTGCAGTTTTTGCGACGATTATTAATGTATTTCTTATATCATACATACCCTTAAGTTATTGTGTAAAATTCAATAAAATCAATTGATATTTTTGTAATACACAAAAAAATATCGTCAAAAGTTTATCATTATTTCGTATGATGTACGTCATTAAAGTACAGAAAAAGACATTTCTCCATAAGCATCCATGTTAAAGTATCAAAAATATAAACACTGATATTTTGCCTCCTAAGAACCCTAGCCTTACAAAAATGTAGTGGAGTACTTATTACATATTATTTTAGCTATGTGCAAATTTACATGAAGATCTCATCATTATTTCAATTTGGGATACAACTACCTTAAAATCGGAGAAGTTTCGTTGAAGGAAACAAAATTCCTAGCAATTTTACTATAGCTCCGAGGGGAAAAAATATCTTTTTTAGTTGTAACTTTGCAAATTAACATTTTAAGCTGGAGTGTTCTGAGAAAAAGTTGCAGATGTCAATGAAATACCACTTTGGTCTATAGTATACTTTTCTCTAGGAAGTCAATTAAATGCCCTAGGTTGCAAAAATAACTGAAAATAACTTCAAAAACCGTTTTGCACCCATAACAAGAAATTGACATCTCACAACAAAGTAATAAATAGAACAGTTGTAGATTGTAAAAAAATACAACTTTTTTGTGTTATGCATTTTACTCTACAATTTCATCCTGACACTTTAAACAACGAAAATCGGACTTTTATTATAAACTTGAAACGCCTAACACTTGCTCAAAAGTCAAAATTAATTAATCCAATGAAACAATGGTATATGAAAGCATGACTCTTTATTGTAACATGGACTACAAACGGATCATAGTCCGATATTTCGGTGCCTCACTCGCACCCTCATCAGGGATACTAACTGTAATGATAATATAACTATGTAAAAATTATTATCTTATCGAACAAAAGCTCGAAAGCGTATGGTAAACATACTCGTTATACAGTAAATAATTTTTTTTGGATAAGATAATAATTTTTATGTAGTTATATTATTATTACAGTTAGTATCCCGGATAAAGGTGCGACTGAGGCACCGACATATCGGACGATGATCCGTTTGTAGTTAATGTTACAATAAAGAGTCATGCTCTTATATACCATTGTTTTATTGGATTAATTAAAATCAAACTTTTCTGGAATTTAAAATATGTTACACATTTAATTATTTCATGTTACTGAAAATTTTCTTAAGTTGCGGTATTGGGTCTAGTTTTTAAGATAATTTAGTTCACAATATGTCTTTTAACATGGGTTGCAGTGGGGTACAGCAATAACAGTTTTAAAGACATGCGTAACAAATCAAACTAGTTTTATAAAAAATACTGGACAAATCTTCAGAATTTCTGCTTTATTTTAGTTTTTTAAAATTATGATGTGACGGGACAAGATAAGAGTTAGTTTATCGATGAAAATTTTTTCCATTACAAAAGCATATAGTCATAACCTACAAGACTGTCATAATACGGTGAATGACGTGCACACTCGTTTGACTGCCTCAGTCCACGGATTTTCTACCTTAAATTGTCCAAAAAATCGTTTTGTAATACCTAATTTTTTCGTTTGACAGTTTAGGTCAAAATGTTAAATACAAAAGTTGTAAAATAAAAAAAAAAAACACTTTTTTTGTATTTTAAGTTTTTCTCCAAAGTATTGTTATATTGCTTTAAATGACTTAAGTCGATTTAAACTGGCTGAAAAATCATTTGCAGTCGTGCCTTACAAGCAAAAGCTTACCTTTTTGCATAAATTTATTGTTTGTTACGAGTTTGTAAAGGGGCAGAAAGTATAACTTTTAAATTATAACAGAGGTATTTACCATTGAAAAAAGCTTTAGCTTCTTAAAAATTATAAGCTCCTGTTCAACATTTTTCAAAGTAAATTACAGTTATAGGTGTACACACAGGCTGTCAAAGAAGATTCCTTTCGGTGAAAAACTAAACGATACATACATTGACTTAAAATCATTTTTTTCCATTCGCTTACATTTCCGCAAAACGGAAATGCGTAATGCAAAATGTAAGCGCATCATATCTTTTTAAGCAAGGGAAAATAATATGTTGAATAAAAGGGTTTTTAACTCTTTCAATGGGCTATAATTAACACACACAAGACACTTTCTACCTATACTAGTAAAGCCGTTCAGTAACTGTTAAAAAAAACTTTTCGTCGTATATAATACCGTACCGGATTATTCAAAAAAACTTTTTTTAAACCAAAAACATTTTTACAGATACATCTTTTTTTTTTCGATCAGTGTAAAGTTAATTAATTATCATTGGAAACAATTTTTATTTCTATCTTGTATTTGCTGTCTCCACCAGCTTTAGAGCTGCTAGTGAGCAAAGCTGGAAATGCGATAGTTGGAATGAACAAAGCTGATTTCTGTACAAAAGCATTGAGAAATCCCAGATTCATTAAAAAAATTAGTGGATTAACAACTACTGTTCGATAACTAATATAATTTTGTATGTGTCAAGGACTTTATTCGATTTTTTAACTAACAAAGACAAGCAAAGCATTGATTATTTCGTCCAAAGTAGGTAAGCTTATAACCTCGTACAAGCTTAAGTGTGCATTCTATTATCAGAAAGACGTTTTTAATACGAAATTAATATGGTTTGAACTTTTTCTGGTTAAATGATGTAAGTAGATAACTTACTAAATGTTATTTTCTTATGTCTGAACTACCTGGTAAAGAGTCCTTTTAAAATGTATGTAATTATTCTTTTATGTTAATAAACTAACTTACAACCACAAATCTAGTATTTTTTTATTTGTTGGAGCGTTCACATACCAAGATAGCTTCTTTGAGTGGAAAACAATGTGACTGGTCTGGTTGAAAAATTACTTTAATTTCTATCAAAAATTTAGGTAATGTTTTAATCAGAAATTCATGACTTGTTATAGAAGTTTTAGTAAATTTTAGTCTTAAATTTTATGAGCTATTATGCTTAAAGTATTTCTAATGATTTGATGTTCAATAAATAATGATTTTCATCCAATGATACGTTACTTTCCACTCCATAAAAAAAACTTGGGCTATAGATGCTTTGAAAAACTGACCATACTTTTGTTTAATAAATTTAAGGTACTGTGGCATATTAATGAACCAGAGTATGTAAAGATGACTTAGAAATATTTCAAACTATATTCATTTGGCATTAAAAACGTCTTTCTGATATTAAAATCTACTCTTAAGCTTGTACGAGGTTATAAACTTACCTATTTCTGACGAAATAATCAACGCTTGATTTGTCTTTGTCACTTAAAAAATCGAATAAAGTCCTTGACACATACAAAATTATATTAGTTATCGAATAATAGTTGTTAATCCACTAAACAAATAATTTTTTAAATAAACTTCGGATTTCTTTATGTTTTTGTATAGAAATCCACTTTGTTTATCCCGACTATCGCATTTCCAGCTTTGCTCACTAGCAGCGCTGAAGCTCGTGGGGACATAGCGGATACTGTTACATCAACAATTTTAAGGTAGGTCGAATATGTTAGTGATACTATAAATCAATATATTGTTTTTTATTTAGCTTCTGCAAGTGTTGTAAGTATGTATATAAACTAAATAAATCTTACAATATTGTGAGTGCTGCTTGCTAGAACAATTGTCAGTATCACTACATTGCATACTGTGTTGTAATATTCGCTTTGTGCAGCAATCTGAAACAGCGCCGCGGCCGTCTGTATCATCTGTGTGGGAAAAAACGGCGGTACTAACTCACAAGAATACGTAGCATCTTATAGGCCATGACCTCTTATAAATTTTTATGAGGCATTCATGGATCTATTGTAACTAAGTTAAGTTTTTTTAGTGTTAGGTATAAGTTCGAACCGACAGTAATTTTTCCACTGCTTTGTAATGGAAAAAAATGTTTTCCATAAGTAATACATGTGTCTTGTGAGTTAGTATGGACAATTTTTCCCGTTGGCACTGTTTCAGATTGCTGCACGAAGCGAATACAAGCACACATTTATAACACTATTTGAATAGTTTAATAATAGTTTGCTTTGCAAGCGTCCTCGGGCCCAGTGATTGCCCTTGAGAGATGCGCATTAGTGGAGAACTTTATTTTTCCTACCGAGAGCGCAGCAACCATTTAAAAACGCCCGAGGTAGCAAAAAGACTCTTTTAATGATAATCGTTTACCTGTCAGTGACTTAGAAAAAAAGTAGGAAGGAGGTTTAAGAAAAAAGTTGCAATTCTAGAACTTTGGGCAGTCAAGAGATAGTTCAAGTTTTCTACCTTATCGGTGAGAAGGATTTGATTTTACAGCTGTATAACACCATTTATTAAATGACTAGCTAAATTTTATCCAAAAATACAGAGCTGACGATTCTTTACATTTAAAGGAGTAAATCAAGGCCAAGTTTTCAATGATTGATCGAAAACTCGCTGAGAAAAATGGGAAATACGATTGTGCATCACTTATCTGAAATCGTATTTCCCATTTTTCTCCGAGAGTTTTTGTTCAATACACTTTAACTTGGTCTTGATTTATTCCTTGAAACACAGAGAATCGTCGTCAACTCTTGTTTAATTAAAATAATACCTATTTATTTCGTAACAATGTAACAAGCTATCCAATCTGAAGCATATATAAAATTTCCTAATTTATCGACATCGTTGTTTTGATCATACACAGATGCATGTACCTTTCTGACAATAATTTTTGGACAAATCGCTATTTACTCGCCAAAATCAAAGTGGACACAATTATTTCTGCTTCAAGGAATGAATCAAGCCAAAATTTGAGTTGGTTGGTTGAAAACTCGTAAAGAAAAATGGGAAAAACGATATTAGATGAGTAATGCAAAACCGTATTTTCCGTTTTTCTTCGCAAGTCTTCGATCAATTAATGAAAACTTGGGCTTGATTTACTCCTTGAAATGTAAAGAATCGTCTTTAACTCTTTATTTTTCGATAAAGTTGCTAGTCATTTAATAAATAGTGTTATACAGCTGTAAAATCAAATCGTCCCCACCAATAAGGTAGAAAACTTAAACTATCTCTGGACTACCCTTAAGCATATGAAAAATGTGCAGGAATTTTTTTTTCAGATATGTTGCCAGGAAAATTTTTCAGGAAAAAGATGTTCAAAATTTGCAATATTAAACACCTGCTCTTATGGAAGAGTACGATTCAGTAACCACTCGATGAGAATTATGATATAATATAAATGTGTTGGGCCAAAATAAAAAGTTTGTACTGATGTCTTGTTGCTAAAAAAAGATACTCGTTAAAGAAATCGACACTACCAGCGCATTTTTTTTGAATAATCAACATAATGGTAAACAAACTCGTGAGGCACCCCAATTAGCCTATACGGAGTTAGCAAATCCGTATATGTAATTTATGATTTATGTTACATGAGGCCATGAATCAGCTAATTCTATCCAACTAGAACGTTTAGCTTAAAGACGATGCTTATACACTATTCATATATATGGATCATTCTGCTGAAACTTGCACTTTTGTTGTCCTGCATGGTTTTGTGTACAGAATCGGGAATGATCCTATGGGTACCAATGTGCGTGTAGTATTGGTATAAAACTTTTTCTTATGATAAAACCAGATTTTAAAGTTTATCCTTTAATGCACCGATTATATAAGGGTCAAAATGTAGTATCCGTAATCTGTCCAAATCGGAAATATCGGTGTAAAACGTTAGAATGAGCAAAAACAAGTTAATGAATCGGTCTCTTGGTGTAAATTATAGACCTTTATCTTTATGTTTTTGGTAGTTCCAGCCCAGCATTCAACGAACCCCATCGTCCCGAGTTGCCGACCTTTTTTCCAACGATTTGCACGAAAAAGTTTGCATCGACTTTGGTAGCATTTTTCGATTGCTTTACACCAACTATAAACCTTTAAAATTGATCGATTTTGCAGTTTGGATGTCAAAGTATTAAATGTACTTGATAGGAGCTCCCAAAATTCGATAATCTATCGGCACGGGTTGTTTGATCGATCAATAATCACTTTATTAAAAAATTTGGTCAGTTCCGTAACCACATGGAACCACTGCTTGGATGTATTTTTCTCTCCCGTAAAGTCCATTGTTTTAAAGAGTATAGTAGCTACAAGTTCTATTTCTGTGGAAAAGATATCATATTTATTCGCAAAAAATGAGAGAGCTTTAAAGATGCAATGTCATTGCTTCCTCATTGAGGAAGCTTTGTATCGGTGAAAAATTTTTTTTCTAGAAATATGTTAAAAATGTTTTATATAGTGTCTAAAATAAAAACAATACCAATTTTAGAAAGTATCCATCTGTGTGTATGAGTGCGTGTGCGTGTGTGTGTGTGTGGGTGTGTGTGTGTGTGTTTGTAATCAGTCATATCTCAGGAACCTAGCGGTAGATTTCAATAATTCTGGGCTTAAAATTTTTGTTGTCTTATCCTTAAGGCGATGGCGGCTAGGAAAAAAAATTAGGATTTTGACCTTATTAAGGTTTTTATAATGATTTTTATGGTCAAACGACAGATTTTTTAATTATTTAAAGGTGGAAGAAATTAAATTCGAATTTCTAGATAGTAACATCTGATAAAGCTTTAAAATAGCTTTATCATCCATTTTGACCAATTTCGATAACATATTTTGTTTAGTTTTAAGTAAAGAAATACTGAGATTTTTGTGGAAAATCACTCATATCTTAGAAACCTTTCGAGTGATTTTGATGATTTCAGGCTTAAAATATTTTGCTTCCTCATAGAGGAAGCTTTGTATCAGTAAAAAAAAAAAATTTCTAGAAATACGTTAGAAATGTTTCATATAGTGTCTAAAATGAAAAAATACTATTTTTAGAAAAAGTCTCTGTGTGTGTGTGTGTGTGTGTGTGTGTGTGTGAGTGTGTGTGTGTGTGTGTGTGTATGTAATCAGTCATATCTCAGGAACCCAACGGTCGATTTAAATGATTTGGGGCTTAAAATTTCTGTTTCAACCTCTTTATGACATCTCGAAAAAAAAATTTAAGTTTCATACCTTATTAAGGGTTTTATAACCACTTTTATAGTAAAAAAACAGGTTTTTTACTTATTTAAGGGCGAAAAAAATTAAATTCGCATTTTTAAATAGTAACATCTGATAGAGCTTTGAAATAGCTTTATTTTCCAATTTAAATTATTTCAATAACATATTTTGTTTAGTTTTAAGTAAAGAAATACTGAGATTTTTGTGGAAAATCACTCGTATCTTAGAAACCTTTCAAGTGATTTTGATGATTCAAGGCTTTAAATATTTATTTTTATGTCCTTGTAATCATTTCAAAAAAAAAATTAAGTTTTATACATTATTAAGGTTGTTGTAGCGATTTTTATGTCCAATAAGCGGGTTCATGCTACTTTTAGAGTGAAACACTTAAAAATGCTTCAATAGTTGTACCTCTTATAGTATTAGAGCACCTTCATTTTAGACTTAAAAGTTTTTTTTACCTTATGTTGTTTTTAAATTTTTTTTTATTGAATCAGTGATTTTTACATTTGCAATAAAAATATTTGCGAACTGAGAAAATACATAATTAGACGCGTCGGTCAAACAATAACTTATAACGGTACATTACCATTTATTTTAGCATTGCAAAGTACCGTTATTAGGTTTTCTCCGTCTGAGGCGTCCAATTAAAGCTTATTTTTTCGAGAAGTCTACTTTTTCGAAATTTGTATGCTTTATTTGTACTATAACAACTGAGATGTGCATCTCAGAAACCCTCCAAATGATTTATTTTACTTATTTACTGCAGCTGCCCATATAACATTTGAGTTTTGTACCTTATTAAGGATTTTATAACGATTTTTATGGTAAAAAACGGTTTTTTACTCTACTAAGAGTTAAAAAATCTATTTTTAAGTTGTAAATAGTAACATTAGAATAGATTACAATGAATCATGCCTTGATAGAGTTCTCGAAGTACTAGCTTGCTAGATATTCTCTTTATTTTATTAAAAAACAGCTGTATAAATAGTTATCAGTCAAAATAAGGTTGCTGGTAAGGTAGAAACTGTTGCTGATGAATTTTTATT
>JAPYYV010008237.1:0-13405 GCA_030522625.1 Copidosoma aretas | reverse complement strand
AGTGCTGTGAGAGGACCCTAATAACTGTATATAGCATACTCCGAATCGGATGAATCGGATCCGGATATCTGAAACGTTTCAGACCGTCGGGATCCGATATGCAATGTTTGAATACAACGCTGCTCGGTCTCCCAAAAGTAGGAGAGCACGCGCACCAACTCGTAGTTGTACTGCTAAACTGCTATACTACAGCCAGTAAACTATCTATATCAATTTTCTCTCCGTGTGCCAGCATTGTTGATTAGCTGGTCGTAAAGCGAGCGTAGTTTACCGAGTAGTATACTGTTCAGTATACGCGTACTATACATAGATATTACTTTGAGTAGCCAAACGGAGGTTATTTACGCTCGTATCAGGTGGTTGATGCCACCGTTTATTCAGGTTTAATAGTTCGACACATAGTACTCTTTACTTAACGCGGATGAGCTTCCTGCTCATCCATACTTAACACTATAAGGCTGCGGACACATGGAGCAGGAAAGCTGCAGCGTGACGCGCGCAGCAGTCGTCTAAGCCTACGAGAGCGAGTGAGAAGTCCGTGCCGTCACATTGCCGCGCACCTCTCGCTCGCTCAAACGAGTGTCGACGCGTCACGCTGCAGTGTTCCTGCTCCATATGTCTGCAGCCTAAGAGAACATGAGAGTGCTGTCTGTGCCTCCCGGGGGGGGGGGGGGGGGGCGGGGCGGGTATTCTGTAACTTAGCGGACTTCCATACCACAGCTTCATACACCACCACGTCACCTTTCTACATCCAATGATCTAATTTTTATCTTAAAGGTATCATAAGCTGTGTTTAAGTGGAGAATTCTATAGAAAAGTGTTTCGTATCCTGGTGTGGAGCTGTGGTGTAGAAGCTTGCAAAGTTACAGAATACCACCCCCGGCATGCTGTGGCTGGGTTGCTGGTTACGTATAACCTGTCCACAAGCCCGCTTGTAAACATCTAGTACTTACTGTTCTGTATGTATGCACTCCTAGCATTAAGAGTTATAACGCTTCTGTCAGTAAGATTCCTGCCTTGACACGAACAACACGGTGATTTGTGAAGTTACAGTGTGCTTGATCAAAATGAACCAGCTATTCCCACGAATGAGTCCGCTGAATGAAAAGCTGGTTTGTCAGCGTGGAATCTCGGTCTAAAATTATCAGCTGTTTAATTAGCTATAAATTATAGCTGTAATTACAGCTATAATCATGTTTTATAGCTATAAATACGTGTCAGGAATAGCTATAAAAAACAGGTGTTAATAATTATATTTACATATAAAATAATGCTATAATTTTAGGTAAAAAAAAAATCAGTGATACATTTTTAATGGTATTTCTATTAGTTATTCTGCGTTCGCATAATGGAAATAACATTAAAAATTAATCACTGATTTTTTTTTTACCTAAAATTATAGCTAATATTTTATATGTAAATATAGATATTAACACCTGTTTTTTATAGCTATTACCGACACGTACTTATAGCTATAAAACACATGATTATAGCTGTAATTACATCTATAATGTATAACTAATCAAATAGCTGGAAATTTTAGACCGAGATGTTTGCATCGATGAATTTACCAAGATGTGCTATGTACTTACGCTATAGCAACATCTTCAGCAACGTCTATACGTGTCCAGCATTTCGAATTTATATTCCTGGTAGTGGGTGATACACCCGTTGCTGTTCAAACAGAAAAATCTATTTAAAGCTTGGAACCTACAAGAGGAGTACAAAACTTTGCTAGGTAAGTCAAGATGTAAATCAATAATTTACGGAAACCTGTTAGTTGTCCGACCTTGTCACAGTCACTTGATTCCAATAATTTCCTCCCTTTATTGTATACTTTAAAATTCATAATGTTGAGACTCTTCAAGAAATAATTATAACCCCTCATGAATTTGAGAAAGTTTTCCCCAATCTGGGAGTTCGACTCAAGGTGCAAAGAATGTATAAAGCATACGTAGGTTAATCACTCTAGTTCATATTATTTGTATTGTTCCAAGAATAATATGTGCATTCTACCCATCATATCTGATCCATTTCTTATTAGATTTAATAAATTAATACTTTTTTCAGACTTAGAATGACTCTTGAGCTAAAATTGTTGAAAAGCCATTAAAAGTAATTAAATTACCGAAAGAATGTACAGTCTCAAAAAAGCGCTCTTTACCACAAGATTTTGAGGTGAATTATAATGATGACTTTATTTGCAAAGAACCTACAAACAATGAAGTTAAGAATTTCAATTTAATCGAACTGTTGGAGGCTCGCCCTTTGGGCCAAACGATTACATTATTATATCAAAAAGATCAAGAACTAAATACACAATGCCAATCATACTTGTGCAAAATTATTGTTTTACATTTCCTCGGTATTAGTGTGTAAGCATTCGAAACTTTTCTATTTTCCTAATATATCATCTAATTATTTTCAATAACTATCTTATATTTTAGTAAATTAGACAATGATGATTTTCACTTCTTGGCATGTCGAATAAAAGAGAAATTTCCTAATGAATGCATAGAAGCTTACTTTGTACCAGCAATACCAAAAAAATGTTCCAAGAATAATAAATCTGGTATGTCAAAAGGGAAACTAGTCGATAAGTATAGAAACACAAGAACTTTTGTTCGCAGTGGTAGTCATTCTAGTGATGCCAACAAATTAGTTTGCAATCCAGGTAGACTCATAAAATTACCGTATTATTAAGGTAAAATCGAAAATATAATACAAAATTTTTTTAATTGGAACAGGTTTATCTGGTATTAATAATTCAGCCCTTCAAAGTAAAAACTAGTTGCTTACTAATACATAACCAGCTGAAGAAGTATTGTATCATTGGGATGAATCCTACTCTGTACGACTAGATGATTTTAAAAATCAGGCAAATTCAACTTTTTCGCAAATCTATGAGGAGTGGCCCATCTTGAAAGAAAACTGTGGTTGTAACCTGGTATATAGTTAAATTTATTCTAAATATGGCACTTGGATTGCTTTTCATGATAGGACTTAACAGCTTTCAATTGATTTTTTGAAAAAACATGACATTACAACTGCCATTTTCATATCAAACTAGAAGTATGTGTTTAATCAGTTGCTGTCTTTGTTCAAAAATAAATTAAGTGATGTTGACAAGTTACTGATCACTTTTCTGGAGAGCGATGACGTGACTGATGGTAAATATAATAATCAAAATAAATTATAGGTTTACTAAAAGCTCATTTATAAGTAATATTATAAAAGTACAATTAATTTCAGATAGCAAAGCATTTATTAAATATCAGCTAATGTTACTTATACTTGCTCCAAAATCTGCAAAAGTACGCATCAACCCTAAAAAGAATAAAAATATAAAGCAGAGGTGTAAGCCTGTCTACTGGAAGCCAAGTACAGTTGAAAGTAGGGAAGGCATCGTTACGGTAATATGAAATAAATAGCTTTACTGCATTTGAAAAATAGCTAAATTCAAAATCAGAATTATTTTTAATATGTCTAGATACCTGGAGGCATCAAAAGAAAAATACAGATTAAAACTCTAAAGATGAGTCACATAAACTTAGACGTTCAACCGTCTATCATTGTGGTTGGCCCATCTGCCACTGAGATTGAAAAAGTTGACATATGCGTTGATGCTATAATATATGAGTTACCCTCTTCTTTAGAAGCGTTAGACATTATTTTCAAAATGTACATAGTAGCAAATATAGCTAACCCAGCTGAGAGTCAAAATATTTGCTATTCCATACAGTGGGGTGTTCTGAACGTAAGATCGGTATCCGATGAGCAAATACCATTCATATTGACAACATTACACAAAATGCAAAAAAAAAGTTAGTTGAAATTGAAGTATCACAAAATAAGTCTGATAAAGTACTTAAAGTGATAATGTTTTGTCAATTCTTGGTAGAATATTTTATAATATTATAGTATTATTAAATAACATAAAAAATTTTTATCGACATGAAAAAAACTATTCTTGTGCAAATCAAAACTGCCACCGTTACTTTATCCCTATTCCAGCTCTAAAAAAACATGTACTTACGTGCGATAAAAAAAAAGCTACGAAAAGATAAAAAAGTAGTATATATTAATGTACAAGATAATAGTCAAATTTTTATCAAAGGTTGTCTGCCAATAGTAGTTTAGTGAGTTCGAAAACTAATTTTTCTTATTGTGTAGAAGTAAAGGAACTGGAAGAATCTATTTTAAGTTTTATTTGCGATTTGTACAGTAATCCGTTGGTTACAAATAATTTAGTTCTAAACGTTGTATCACAATTTATAACTTACACTCAAAGTCTCGTTTCAATTTTCACTCGCAAATTAAAATCACATTTACCACTTGATCATCACAACAATATTACAGATTCTATGGAGTTAAATATACTTAATAAATTATCCTTAGAAAAAAAGCGAAAATGCTTCTTAAAAAGAATGTCTTTCTCTTGGTAAATCCGACAAAATTTTTAATTGGCGAAATCAGAGATAATAAAAATCAAAATGGTATTAATGTATTAACCATTCAAAAATGTAACGGTTACATGGCTCCGATGTGAATAGTTTCAAAACAATTTTTAGAACTGGATGGTGTCTTTGAAACCATAATTGCTTATATTTCTGAAGAAACTAATACATCAATTATTGAAAATGCAGAAAACAAAATTTATTCAAGTTTGTTTCAACGACAAAGATAGCTGGATACAAGTGAAAGTTACAATGGGAAAACAGTGATTCCTTTACATATTTATTTCGATGATTTGGAAATAAACAATCTTCTGTCTAGTTCTGCGGGAATACATCAAATTGGAGTATTGTATTTCAGCATAGCAAGTTTGCCACCATAATTGGCATCAACTACTGATAGTGTTTTTTTTTTGGCAGTTTGTTTATACCTCAGATCATAAAAAGTTTAAAAATAGAAAATTTTTTCAAAAAATTACCGTGGAGTTAAGATAGTTAACTGAAAATGAGATCGATATTACAATAAATAAAGTAAAAAAGTGTATTTTGTATTGATGGGTATCCTTGGGGACAATTTAGGACAAAATACTGTTCTCGGTTTTACAGAGTCCTTTTCTACTACTTATTTTTGCCGATTTTTCAGTGCAACTAATATTGAGATCAAAAACCTTTATTCAGAAGAGAGTACTTTACTTAGTACGATCAACATACGTATAATTTTTCAGCTGGTGTAAAAGAAAGATGTATCTTTAATAGCGTACCGTTGTATCATAACATACTTCACCCCGTATGTGATTTGATGCATGATGTATACCTTGGCATTGCACGTTATAATATGGCGTCGATAATAAACCATTGCATAGAATAAAAATATTTTAGTCTTTCACAATTAAATGATAGACTAAAATATTTTGATTATGGTGATACGGATCGAGGTAATAAGTCATCTAACGTTTCTCAAAATGACTTGAATAAAAAATGCCTTATCACCACTGCAGCTAAATTGTCTTTTAGTTTCTTATTTTAGTATAATAGTAGCCTAATACTCGGAAAGGTTACTATATGTATCATATAAGTATTCTAAAAGAATTATTATTTCCTAAAATTAATCAAAAAGAGTACTTATTGAGTTATTTAAGATGACCGCGAGTGTCTATCATACTAGAATTCTTAAAGTACTACATCGCACGAATAAAGAAATGTATTAGAATTATTTTCTCCATAAAAAAGTCATTCACAAGATAAGTCATTTACTACTTTAAGTATCACAAAAATCTTTTTACTTATCATGCAAAGAATTCTTGTTAGTTCATACTAGAATTCGTAAAAAATTCTTTATCAAACGTATAACGAAATATATAAAAATTCTTCTCTCTATAAAAAATTACTTATAAATATTACTTATTTACTTCTCTGAAGCTTCAGAAATTTTCTTAAAATGATAAATTAGAACATCTGATGAAAATTGGAAGAACAAAAAACAAAGCAACATCGGCCTCCGGCTACGGGACTTGAACTTAGTTCAACAACCTTAAAAATCTAGTATTTTACCCACTTGGCCAGAATGGATGAGATACTTTGATAAGAATTTATGTCCTTATAACTTACTCCTGCCAAAAGTGCTAGATTTATAATTTTCTTTTCAATCAAACATTAGTAAATAAAAAAGTTTAATTTTATATTATTTAAACTTAGATCTTTATGGGCAGGGTTACAAAAAAATTCTCTGTAATGCAATTCAAGTTTTGTACGACACTTATTTTAAGCTCCTTATTAAGATTTACGAAGTTTTTGGGAAAGCCCTGAAAAAAATTGTTATTATTTTTATTCTAGAATCGGCCCAAAATACTTGAAAAATTTTTAACAAACCTTAAAAATGAGTATTTTGTAGAACGTTATTATAGTATTTCAGAACTTTTTTGTCTTACTCTACTAAAAAAGGATCAATTAAATTCAATGAAAAATATGACTGCCACAAAAAAAAGCTTTTTACATTGCATTTTAAATTTCGACTCCATTTTGTTATTATTTATATGTTGACTCTCTCACTCATGTTAATGACTCTCATAAGGTTAAAAATACCATAGATAAGGAATTGGTACTTTTGTTTGATGTTCTTCTTAGAAATAAATTTAAACTAAAATTTAAAAGGGGACTTAAAAATACATTGGAAACAGCAGTTAAAGAAACTAATTATAAAAAAAAAAAACATGATACACAAAATCACAATGAGATTACAGAGATCTATTGTTTGCGTATTAATTTTCATTAAGTTTGTTATAAATTATTAAGGAATTATGAAGCTCATTGATTTGTTCGTTTAAAATTTTGCAAGTAACAAAAAAATTAAATGTACAATTCTAATTTACACATATACTTAAGCACATAATCAGAATATAAGTAAGGAATTTAATTTACCAAATAAATTTACTTTGCATCAGTTAACCGTGTTTTAAAATGGTGCATTTTTTCAAGTTTTCGAAGTTTCGTATTACATGTTCCGTTCAAAATGTTTATAACAAATTATCATCAAGTATTTTTGCTGAATTCAGATATTTCTTCAAAAATTTATGGTACGATTTTGTTCAGCGCCTGAAAACTCAGCGTCGAAGCTTTTTTTGATACACATATATAGGTGATGACATGAACAAACTAGTTTTTTTGCGTCACATTCAATTTGTAATAAATTGTTTTAAAAGCAACAATTTTAAGTTTTATTAAGGTATCTTTTAATTTCAGCTGTTATAAGCCTATATCAAGCTCCAAAACTTTTTGAAAATATTAAAAGCTTGTTTTAACCATATTCATTAATTTGTATATTGCTTTAATAATCATTGCAAAGATATCAGTTAGTTTTTTGTGCTGATGACACTGAGCTTGTTGTATTTTAATCGCAAAATCCTTTCATTTGAGACACATATCAAGTAGGTTGTAAAGATGTGAGTAATCCGCCATGTTGAGTTTACCATCATGTTGGATTTATAATGTTGAACAGCTTATTGTATTGTACGTGTCAAACCTTTTGTTATATACCTATATTGATTATGTTGTAACGATAAAGGCAATCCGCTATTTTTTAGTGGTCGCCATTTTGAATCTACCTTACAATCGAATATAGTATTGTGTACCTAGAATGACACAAGTCAATGCAGAGTACGATGCGCCTCGGTTAAGTTGAACTAAAAATACTTTAATCTGGAATTTTCTTGCAGATTTTGAATCTGGTATTTGGTAAGAGTCGTTTAAACGAAAAATAAACAGAGACAATAACGAAACTATTCTGATTTTTTGATTTTTCTCAATTTTCGGCCACAGAAACTAAAGTATCTGGTACTAAGTATATTGTAAAATTGTAAAAAAATAGGCTGAATTTGAAAACCAAGTTCATATTTCTATTCATTTATTTATTTTTAAGTTATTGCAAAAGAACCAAAATTAATAACGTTATTCAGAGTAACGTTATTAATTTCGTTTCTTTGGCAATAACTTCAAAATAAATAAATAAATAAAAATATGAACTTGATTTTTAAATTTAGCCTATTTTTTACAATTTTACAATATACTTAGTACCAGATACTTTAGTTTCTGTGGCCGAAAATTGAAAAAAATCAAAAAATCAGAATAGTTTCGTTATTGTCCCTGAAAATGAAAATCTTTCGTCAAGCCCTCTTAGGTAAAGTCAATTATAAATTTGTTTAATTTTTGCTACTGGGAAAATGATATAATATTTTCAAAAAAATTTTCGTCTTTTTGACTTATTAACTGCCCCCTTGACGAAATTGTTATGCTTTTAGGTTTTTATGTAAGAATTAATATAAAAGAACACAATTATTTTTTAATTTTTATAAACTTTTTTACTGCTATTGACATAAACATTCGTCATTGATTTTGAACCATCACAATATTTTTTTTCGATTTTAATAAACTATTTTTATACATAAAATGTAACATGATTTACACTTTGTTATCATGAACAAAAAAATGTTTGCAAAAAACATATGTTTATTATTTTGGCAACTATTATAAACACAAGTTAAATATGGAAATAAGAATAAATTTCATGTTCACCTAAACATCGTTAAATAAAACATGTTACAAATGGTGGAAATTATATTCACAAAGAGCCCTTGAAAGTTTATTATATTTAGGACCGATCAAAATAACTTTGTATGTGAGACGTTCTTTTACTAACCGAACACCTTTCTGACCGGCACATTTTTGATCTTGCTGAAACTTTTTTTATGAGTTCTATATTAAAAAAAAAGATATATATAAATTTTTTTTTTCTCACTATATTTTGGACGCTAGAAAGGATTGAAATACCGTGATTTCGGTGATTTTGTGCTTAAAGAGGAAATTTCAAAAATTCATAACTCTAGTTCTATTTAAGCTACAGAATGTACTTTTTTTCTTTTAAAGGTAAAATAATAAGCTTTAAGAAAAAAATAGGGGTAAATGTGGGTATTACTGACACTTTTTTGTCCTGGCCACATAAAACAGCTGACTACAAATGCGTGAATGAGTTTCTTAACCCAATTTTTTTTTTTATTGAAGGTTTTAGATTCAGGTTCAATATAAAAATTATTTGATCGATAAAAAATGCAAGGGAGTATGATAAACAATTTTTTATTGAATTAACAAAATGCTGGTATTACTGACACTGTGCATGTATTACTGACACCCAATTACTGTCATTGCATCTATTACTGACACCCAATTACTGGCACTGCTTCTATTACTGACCATGCATTACTGTCAACTATTTTTCAAGTGTGAAATTTTATGATAATAGAATGAGTAATATAATGTACCAGGAACTATCAAAAATCTTTTAATTAGAAATTCTTAAGCTATCATTATTGACATTTTTTATCGGGTTATCCATATCTAAATCATTAATACTTATACAGACTTTAGCATCTTAATATTAAAGTAACTGTTATACTAGGAACAACCATTTAAGAAAGAGGATTAGACTAAATACTGATAAAATTTCATCTTTTAAAAAGACTTTAAAGTTTCTTAGCACTAATAACACTGACTTTTTTCTCTTTGAACAACCAATTTCAACGTAAAAATACTAATTATTACAAATCAGAAACACAATCTAATTGCTTTTGCAAGGTACTTATTTGTTCAGTCAAGTAAGCTTTTTCTTTGGATTTCAACACACGAATTTCTGTAATCTTATTTTTTTTTCGATTTCCATGACTAATTGTTGTTGCTTTTCTAATTTTTTTCTTTCTTTTTCCATCCTTAATTTCTCTTTCAAATTCTTTTCTTCATCTCTTTTTTTTTTTTTCTCCTCTTGCTCGACTCTTTTTTTCCCTGATTCTCAACTTTGATAAATCTTTTTAATAAGATATTCTCCTCCTTGATTTTTTTTTCTGTCTGTTTTTCTTCAGCAATTTCTTGCCAGCGAGTGCCAGATATGACAGATGGCATTTTTTTTTTACTTTGTCTCTTACTACTTGAATTAAAAATATTGCTGTTCGGATAACGTATATACTTTGAAATTGAATCTGATGATTGTTTAGACTTGTTTATTACATTTTGCAACGGTTTTTTTGAATCTCTGATTTTATTTCCTTTGAAATCGAAATAGTTTCTTCCGGAATCTCTTCATTTTCAGTTGGAGCGTTAGTATTATTTCTCGAAATTTTTGAACTCAAAAGTAATGGTGGGGATGACGTTTCGGGCGTATTCAAAGTTGGTTTCATTATAATACCAGCACCAATTGCTTCATTCAACTGATCATCATCAATCATGATAATACTATGCTCAACGGTTAACTCTTCGTGTTTTTCTTCAGCAGAACATACCTAAGTATCAAAAAAAAAATATCAGAATACCCTAGTAGATTGTAAAAGCTTTTTTTATTACTGTTAAAAAAAATATCAGCAATAGAAATCAGCAGACTATGTAAAAATTTACAGTGCATGATTCGTTGATATGTTTTGCTTATATAATGAATTAAAATTTATAAAACAAATTTCAAATAACTGAGTTATGTACACTAAAATCGTCGTTGGGATGCTCTTGTGCTTTGCTTGAGCTGTCCCAAATGAGAGAACTATTCATGGCTCCGTTAAACATTGAAGAATCTTGAGTCAGCAAACCATGTGGAGCGGAATGGACTTCAGTTGGTATAAATGTCTTTTCTATGCTTGTACTTACATGGTTGATGTTCTCCTAAAACGTATATTCAAAAGATAAGTTTATTCTATACAAAAACCACGTACTTAATTTTCAGTAAACATGATTCTAAATAATTTACCTGTTCAATGGGATCTGTATAATCTGGATGACTTAATGAGTACCATATTTTGAATAAAGACGTTTCCTCCAGTGGCCCTTGCCAGTTAGGACTTTTATTTTGGTAAAAAGATGACAGTTGTGTGGGGGAAATAAAGCTTTCAAAAGTTTTTTGAGCGTCTAGGTTGGTTTCTCCTTCTTCAACATCATTTTGTGCTTTTGATCTTACCACTTTAGTAAAATCCATGGCTTCAACATCAAAGGGATGTAAGCCGCACTTTTTAAAACCATTGGTCAATATTCTCTTCAGATCCATGGACTCAAACGTTTTTTGGAGCAAAGGAGCTACTTGATACTTATTCAATCCAATGCAAAGAGATGTTTCACAAAATTCTGCAGTAACCTTTTTCCAGTCATTCTTCAATGGCTTAAAAAATGAAACATCCAAGGGTTGAATTATGTGTGTTGCATTAGGATGTAATGCTATGAGAATAATTTTATTCTCTGAACAAAATTTACTCAAAGGTAGAGTTGGATGGGAGGAATGACCATCAATGTAAATAATTACAGGTCTGTCGATTTTTTGTTTTGTGAGCCAAGGTTCAAATATATTTGCAATATATTCATAAAAATTATCTGCCGTCATCCAGCCATTATCAGAGAACCCAAAAGCGAAGTCATGCGGAGCCATATGTGCAGCATGATTAGGCAAGGACTTTCCACAGAACAAAACAAATGTCGGCACTAGTGAACCTGCAGCATTAGCTGTTATGAGGGTGATTACGTTTTCCTTCTCGCTGTTGTTCACTACTCTGTAAACATTTGTCTCCCCTTTTTTTGCTAAGACTGAGTAGGTCACTGGATTCAATGGTATACCTGCAAATATTATATAGTCAATTAGTCTACAGAATAAAATATCTTTATTTAAAAACATACCACTTTCATCAGAGTTGAACACTCGCGAAGGTTCAATATCAAGTAAGTTTTGAGAAGACAAAAAGTTGTAGATTTCCATGGACCACTGTCGTAGAGATAATTCAGTCACTCTTGATCTGTTTCTGCAACTCTCGACACAACTTTAGGGTGCCTTCTTCTGAACCTTTCGTACCATGCACGTCCTGGCGGTTTAGGTTGAATTTTCTTGTTTTTTGGCTTCAAATCAGCACAGATTTTTTTTACAGAATCCATAAGCTCCGCCTTAGTGACTGAAAAACCTTGCTGACAGTTACTTGTTATCCATTTCACAAGTTCCTCTTCTTGCTCTTTACTTAACATTGTAGGAGGGCCAGGTTTTTTATCCGCATAAGTACCATCTTTTTTTGCCTTCGATGTTGATCTTGGTATTCCATATTTGAAAGCAGCTGTGGCGATCTTTTCACCTTTCTTTACTTCTGCCAAAGCTAAGTTCAGATTTTCAGTTGAGTAACACATTCTTGTACTTTTCTTTTTTTTTATTCTAGACGTCCGACTTTTAGTGCTGCCCGTTCCTTTTTCAGACCTTCAAGCTTTTTTTTGGCTTTCATTGCTCCAGTAGATGCTTTCTCGCGTACGAACTAAGAGGAAACAACACAGCTGCTGCAGTGCAGTAAACAAAGCGGCAGGCTTTTGACACTCACGCAGGGGTCTAAGATTAGGTTATGATTTCACCCAAAACTCAATAAAGCTGACGACAGTAATACAGTCACAGCTGCTTACATTGCACCAAATACTGTCATTCGAATTCAACAAAATCCTTATATTAAAAATTATATTCTTGAAATATTATAAAACAATAACTATTCCGTTAAATACCTACAAATTTTTAATGTATTTCGTGATTCTTTTGTATGTTAAAAAAGTTCCGAAAGTAAAGATGTTCATACTCGAGACAGCGGTTCTCTCAAGTGTACTTGCATACGTTTGTTTATTGATTACATCAATTTACGATAAATTTTTCAATAACAAATTACTATAATACCATCTGAAATGCAACCATTTTATTGCGGTATTTTTTAAATTATAATATTTACTTTAAAAAATGTATTAGAAGTTATTTTATGAAATGTGGCAGTAATTGCAGCAGTGTCAGTAATACCCACATTTACCCCTACTTGGAAAAAAATCAATTTATGTAGTGCGGTAAGTTTTATCGGCGCGCGGATTTTATCGCACGTCTTATTTTATTGCTCCATATCGTTTTTTTCTTTCATATATATTATTATTTGACATTTTGAATTAAATAATATTGATTGGCAAATAAAATTAATGCATAAATAAAAAGAAAAAAACTATAAACAAAAATCATTATTGTAGCAAATAAATTCTCTTATCTATTAGGATTTCAATACAGTATTATTAGTCAATAAGTACTTCGTTCTAAGTTACGTTGGTAAATATTTACAGTCACACTTATACTATACTATACTATACTATACTGATACTATACGTGTATAGTTTTTGTTTATTTAAAAATTGGTACAATAGTTTTCTCTTCATGCGATGAGAATCGCTTTGCTTCCAATTCTTGAGGAGAAACTGGAACCACAGAATGATACATCAAAGTGCCTTTTATCGTTATAGCTTTCTAAAAACGCGTTAGTGATCTTTGTTCTTCTTTTTCATAATCATTATCAGTCTAATAGTGACACGTTATATTTGGTAGAGCTTCAGACGCCCAATTGAACAACTCTTCCATGTTCCACCTATTCCGTCACATG
>JAPYYV010008235.1:0-22033 GCA_030522625.1 Copidosoma aretas | reverse complement strand
ATTTTTCGCAACACTCGAATATTCGGTTATGCGCGACAAAATAATGTGAAATAATTTTGCGGAAGAAATATTCTTATTTCAAAATCAAATAATAACAATGATGCTGAAAAATAAGATAAAAATTTTTAATATACTGGACAATATTGATTGTTTGCGGGAATATTCACAAGGTCAAAGAAAACAGGCGATGCGTACAAAGTCATCACATTCGCGGTGGCAAAAATTAGCAAGTCTTTTGAAAAAATCGATACATTATAATATTTTTAAATATCATCGTAGGCAATGACTTCGTGGTACACCGCACATGGCGCGCTCTCACTCTCGCAACAAATCAATTTATTTATTCGTCACGTCAATAAATACACGTTCAGGTGCAATACACTAAATCAACCAATTAACCGATAAACCAATCGCTCTCTAAAATTTTTATCACTTGATCTCTTTTTGCCTGAAAATAATTTAATGATGCGTTTTGTGTTTATATGTGCATATGTCTGAGTGTGTGTGTACCGTGTAATATACTAAAGTTTAAGTGGACAGTTTATTAAATTCATAAAAACTTGGCATCAAGTGATGTAGAAACAATGTTGCGGTAAAAAAAAATTTTTAAAAAGAGACAAATTTGTTGTACCTCATTTGTGTATTGTGCACCGACTTGTATAAAAACAAACTTGTGTCCATGTATGGGTGTGTGTGTTTTTAATTTGTCACTTGGATTTTTTATTTTATCTTTACTTAATTTTTCAAGTGTGAAAATGTAAATATATGAACGTTATAATACATAAGTATAGTAGCTTTTACAGATCAACATATTACAATGATAATATTGTTTCTCAGTCCAGCCACGCGTCTCCACGGACCGCGAGGCTACGTTTCCACTGTACAAACGGGAAAAATACACGGATACCGACAAATCTCTGTTTGCCAAGGCAGTAGTTAAATTTAATTTTTTTTTTATTTCTGTTAAAAATTTAGTAATAAATGTTCTTAGTTGACTAATCATCATTAATACAATACATTTATACAATTAAATTACTACGATGGAAATCAATAATTACTCATGTCTAAAATTACTATCAGCTATCGTATTAGTTCATATTTTAGTTCAAATTAAATTCTTAATCGTAACTAGAAAAAAAAAGAAGAAATTAATACATACGATAAAACAACAAACAAAAGAAATCGGAGCTTGAGATGCATTTTTTTTTGTTCGATTAAAAAATTTAAAATAGCCTCGAGACCCTAGACGGTAGGACCAAAACAATCGCCTGCCTGAAGTGGCAAGGGACCGGTTAGGTCCAACAGCGATTAAGAGCTGTGATTGGCTGAAACAATATGCAGTGGGGCTCGCGTGCCCGCCGCCTGCACACATCCGATAATATAATGTAAACAACCAAAGGACTAAGACTAAAATTCTCGTAATGTGCATTTATATACATACATGAGTGTATAAATCACAGGCGCTGCACTATCGTCAACAAAACCGTGTCTACGGTAATTAAAACAAGGGTTGCAGAAAATAAGCGAACGAAAGAGGCGGCGAACAGCGGGCGTCCCGTGAGAGATAATAGAGATAATCCAAAATCCATCTTTCACTTGAATAAAATCGATATTTCACAGAAACGTTCTTAATTTATTCGGAAAGAAAATAGTCGATAGATGACACTCAATAATGTAACAGAATTTTACTACATGTCCAAAAATTAATATGTTAATACAACCGATCGCGCCGACGCTCGCGCTATTTTAGGCATATATTTGAAAATATTTATATATTTAAGCTAGTGATTGCGCGCACAGTTTACTACTACATTTTTGCACATTATTACACATTGCATGCTAATTAATTTTAGTTTAAAATATGATCGAAAGCAAGAGATGACAATAGCGCGAGAGTCGAGCGACGGAGATTTTTATCAGAATTTATTATTTTCATCATTACTTTAATCATAATAATAATAAAAATAATACTAATAATAATAATAATAATAGTAGTAGTGGTAGTAGTAGTATAAACAATGCGTAGCTTTAAATACGTACAGATGTGGCGCTTTCAAAGTGTCGATTGAGAGCGTGGTTCGTAACTCTTTTTTTTTCTCAGAGTCTCTCTTTCTCGTGTTGTGTTTTTTCTTTCTTTTTTAGGTCCTGAAATTTTTCACTGTCAAGGAAAAGTGACGCTCGTGTTTTTTCTATTTTTTTTTATTTTATTTTTTTTTTTTTGAGTGGAGAGAAAGAGAGAAACGAACGAGGGTAAAAATATACCCGTAGTCTCGATCGTAGAAAAGTTGTATTATTTTTCCAAGAGCCAGAACTTCGTCTGTTTGAAATTCTTAAATGCACCGGATGAATTATTTGCCATTTACAAAAGAGAAGCGACTGCGTGTTTGTTTGCTTGAATTATTTCCAACTTTCGACGAGGACGTTTCCATCGAGAAAACAGAGCTCGTGCGCTATCGAAACTCGGGCCGGTATCCAAAGAGGATGAGGAGTGGGAAATTGGCTGGAGGAGCGGAACATGTTTTTTTTTTCTTTCTTTCTTTCTCTCTCACTCAAAGTTATATTATAAAGTAGCATTTTATGAGTATTTTTGTCATTCATTATTATTATCATTTTGTAATTCTTCTCATTTATTTTACTCTACACTCTGTACTTACCACTCACTCATGCGCCGCCAAACAATTGTTCCTTTTTTTTTTTTTGAGGAAAAATTCTTTTTTTTTTTTTTTTTTTTTTTTTTTTTTATTGCAACGAGCAAGTCCACCGATATTTTTTTTTTTTTTTTCAACTAAATTAAAAATTTAGCTGTTTCACTCAAGCATTATCAGTGTTTCATTTTCAAACGAGTATTGTAATAATTACTAAAATATGTTAATATTTACTACTACTTCAGCAAACTATGATACATAAATATGCACGTTAACAAAGCGCTTGAGGCTTGCAAAACTCAAGTTCAAAAGAGCAAAAAAGGGCTGTTTTACATTGTGCTCGCATATTAAATAAGGTGTTGTTGCTGTTTTTGTCACCATAATCCAAGACCACACTATATATTCTTTCCAACAATCATGACACAACCAGTGATATTCTTCAAGGAATTAAAAAAAAATAATAATAATAAATAAAACGTCAAGTGAATACAATACACTCGGCGATGATGGAAAAGAGAATGCTTTATTCTCCTCTACACTGTGCACAACACATACATAGTCATATATTGATAATTACATACCTCGCAGCAATTCGTACGTCTCAGCGCATTGCTTCCTTAAGTTCATTGTAAAAAAGATATGTACAATCCAGCACAATCATTTCATCAATAAAATATTAAAAGAAAAATAGTAATAAAGAAAAAAAACGCAAACGTTTAAAAAAAAAAAATCACATAAAAACGGATTGCTCTAGCCTCTGTCTACTGTGAGTAGTATACTCGATGAACGAGCTCGGTGCAAGTTGCATAAGAGATAGTTTTTATTTTTTCATAATTTTTGCAAGAAAATCGACAGACAAACCTGAGGCGATCGCAAATCCATCAAGCATTACTGATAATTTTCATTATGCGTTAGCAGTGATACGAGATGGGATGCGTCACCTTTGCATCTCACATTCGCGTCTCTCCGAGACGACATTGGATCGGTACAGCTGAGAGAATCGAGCTAGTTTTTAATGTGATTTTCAATTTTCGTTAGAAATCAGATAAATTCAAGTGCAGATTTAAAATTGTCGAGGATATAAAAAAAGTGTGTAGAGCAACGAATAATTTCATGTTAAATTCAATTGATATTTTAGAAAAATGGTACATTACGCTTTTTTGAGGTGGATCGTTCTTTAAATTTTCAGTAAAGAACCAGTGTATAATATATACGATTTTCCACTCGAAACTCTCAGACAACTGAGATATTGACGTAGCGTGTAATATTATCGTCAACATCGTCAATTATTTCGATAGTTAATTATCAACATAGTAATGTAAAAGAAAAACAAATAATTTTTGCTAACTTCTGATTGTATCTTCTGTTGTCTCGATGCGATGTGATGACGACGAGTGGCGGCGTTGGCTGCAGAGTCGAAGGTTTAAGCACATGCTAAGCTCTTCACGTGTTATTTTTATAACTTTTTTCCAGCGTAATGTTCGTTTTTATTTTATTTTTTGAAACACCGATTACAACTTAACGGAAAAAGAATCCTCTCTCTCACTCTGTTTTAAAAGTCCTCGCGCATCGGTTCTGTTGTCAGTGACTTTCCCCTCGTCTCTTTTTCTTCCCTCGCTCTCTTTTTTTGCTCACTGTTAAAATTCAAGATTTAGCTGCACCCGAGTTCGCAGAAACGTTGCAAGAGTATAAGAGACACTCACTAAAGCATTACAATGACTATAAAATTACCTTGAGCGCGGTTATTACACGTGTTACGTACACTTTTAGTGAATTCATTATGTACAATTCGTTAGATGGGATTTAAAACACCTAATCTAATTGACATTTCGTATTTGAACGTTCTAAAAACACCGTTATCTGAACTTGCATCATGAACGGAATGAAGGGGAAGAAAAAAACTTTACTGGCTTTAAAAACGGCAAGCTTACTGTTCAATGTACATATTATTAATCATTCTTACATTCATCACACCGACGATATCAAGAAGCGCGATTAGTTATTCTTCGCTATTGCACCAGAGGACGTATGTTCGATCGCGAGAGACGACATGACGAAATGGAGCGCGAAACAGTGACTATGTTGGGGAGCAAGATTGCGCGCGCAAGCGAGATCACAGCCATTATTTCGAGCGAAAAAGTTGGCTCAAAAGCAAGCGAGACTCCTCTCGCTGTGCGACAAATTACGTTCTTCGCCACTCTTCGATACACCATCTTGATAGAAAAAAAAAAAAAAAAAAAAAAAAAAACAAAAAAAAAACAGAGCGGAAGAGAAAAAGAGACAGGCCCCCGTCGGTCGTGTCTAGTTTGCTCGTCAGCGTTGTTATCCAAAAATAACCGTGTCACGTGTGTGTGTGTGTGTGTGTACTTGTTATATGGGCGAGTCCGCGTGTCCAGTAGTCGAGTAATATAGTTGTAGCAGTGTATGTAGTAGTCGACGCAAACGCACAATTATCCGTCCTCCCCCGCTGGCATTGCTCGGGCTCCGATTTTCCACCAACGATCCGTCCCTTGCGACGATCAAATCCCGCTCCTCCGTCCCAGTGTCTAGGGTCGGGCCCAGAGCACAAAGTGCAACGGCGACGGTCCCGGCTGTCCGGCCGCTGTG
The DNA here is from genome assembly GCA_030522625.1 of Copidosoma aretas. NCBI lineage: Eukaryota > Metazoa > Arthropoda > Insecta > Hymenoptera > Encyrtidae > Copidosoma > Copidosoma aretas. Next base: position 16,781 of record JAPYYV010008235.1, on the reverse strand, counting down.
ACGGCCTGCTGCACCGCGGGCCTACCGTCGGCTATCATCGGGGGCGATCATCTGAAACGTGGGTGGTGCATCATTGGCGCGAGCATCTGCGCCCCGGGGAAGCCCATCGGGCCGGCGGCGAAGTGCATTGCACCCGGTGGCAGGCCCGCTGCTCCCAACATACCTGCAAATACAACGGGGCGGACTGTCAGTGGGAAGATTCGATAAATTGGGTTTTTTTTTTTTTCTTTTTTTCCATCGTTTGCTCGCTTGATTATTCGATCGTTTCGAGACCGCTCTAGTCCCGGAAATTTGTGACTTTTTCACCTTGCGGACGGAACACGGTACGGATCGTACGTCGTTGTTCGACACGCTTCAGTTGCTTCCTCTCGTTTTAAGGGGGTGTGAAAGTTTATGGAGCGCCGAGAGGACATGTTTGATGCTCGCAATCGCTTGCTTCTCTTCGTCTTGTAATCATCCATAATTTTATCGCATCGTTGATAAAAATTACTCCACGAAGCCGGGAAAGTCGTTGGATTCAACAACAGTTGGTTTTTTCAAATACTTTCTTTGATAAGTGTTTTTTTTAATTATCCGTTCGTACGTAACCCGGACACGAATAAAAAATTTTCTGCAGCTACAATTATGCATCGCATTTTGAAAAAGGGAATAATCAAGTGTAAAACCGTGTCAAAGTATTTCAAACAAGTATTCGAATATCTGCTCAAATATTATAAACTTTAAAACAAACTCTGCGCTCTAAAAACGTAGTAAACTGTTTTTGCCAGTCACTGTGTATAAGTGGTGATGAAAAAAAAACATTTTCCAGAAAAATATTACTTAACGCATGAAAAAAAAAGAAAAAAAAAAAACTTATTACAAAGTGTCTCAATGGCTTTCAAATAATTATGCTTGAATATGACAATGGTATAGATCAGTCCAATACGATGAGAAGTAGTTTTTTCAATTATTTAAGGCGTGGAAAAAATATACATTTCTACTTGACGCCAAAAATACTTCGAAAAAAGTGAACATCAGGCAACAACAACAACAACAACAACAAACGAGATGGGATCAAAAATTAGCACGCATAAACACGTCGAAGAAATAAAAATAGAATGGACTCGAGTACAAAGGAAATGTACTCGAGACTCATCGTGAAAAGTTAAAACAAAAGTGTCAACATTTCACACCCTCTTGTCCAACGGATACTTATATTGTGTTCGTGTTTTTTTAAGTTTTTGAGATGTACTTACGTCGCGCGATCGCATCGACAAAACGATGCAAATCTTCTTTTCGCTCGACTCTTGACTCGTCGATCGTCCGCAACATCGTTTTGAAGATGCGTCGACGCTTTTGCGAGGAGGCTCGGGTGGCAGCCGATTTTTCGAGTGAGAATACTTTCTTCGGTTATATTATTATTTTTTTTTTTTTTTTCATACCGAATACAAAAGTCGTTTGATTCGAGATTGATTAATTAATTCGTTCTGATTGCTAGTGCGTACTCGATTGATGAGCGATAAAAGAAAATCTTTTAAGAGAAAAATTCAAAGAAAATACATCGAAAAAAGTATGGCAGTTTTTACCCAAACCTTTTTATAGGGCAGCAGCAATTGCAATATGGAGAATAGCTCAGTGTATCATGAAAAAGGCATGCAAATATGTTAAGTGCATCAGAAACCAAAGAACAGTACTTATAATTGTAAACTAAAAAATTTAGCAGTCAAAAAACTGATAAGACCGAAAGTTCAACTGACTACACACGCACAAACGTACAAAAAAAAGCAAAGTATAGATGTTAAGAAAATTCTTGTGGCATCAAATACAAGAAACAATTCATTTATTCTAAATTAATAAAGTATTCATGACGTGTGAGTACGATGATCAGCGATTTTTTCCGCGACTCTCTGGGATCAGCTGCCACCAGAGGTTCCGCTTCCTATAGCTTTTGTATGATTGTTTTTTTATTTCATGATTTTTTTTTTTTTTTTTTTTTTAATTTTCACGAAATATAATTAAAAGTGTGTTCTAAAAAAATGTCTAAAAGGCACAAACCGAGCACAAGACGTGTGGCGAGGCTGCCGAAAGCAGAGCTATGCCAAAGTTCAGTGACAGAAAAATGGCGGGGGAGAGAGAGAGAGAAGCTGGAGTGAATATATATTACATAATATGTACAATGTAAAAGTTACCAGTGCGATTCAAAAGTACCGAGCTGCAGCACAGCGGCCTTTAACCACAGGGCTTATCGCGTAACGTTTGTCGAAGAAGTATCTGCACTATTTTAGTGCTGAAAAATGTGGTCATTATAAATTTTATAATATGATCAAAGTATGATGATTATTATTTTTCTTAATTTTATCATTTGTTATAAAATTGTCAGTTATTAGTGCAACTATTATATATAATATTCACAGAAATTATTGTATAATGGTAATTAAATTAAACATAATGATGATTATAAACTGTTTCGAATCAAAACAAGTAATTTTTATAAATTGTTTCTTATTTTCATTCTTTCTCTCTCTCTCTCTCGAGCTTTTTTTATAAATTTCAAGAGGCTCGGATTAAACTTGTGGCATTCCTCTGTCACGCTCACATATTAATAATAATACGTGGAGCTCGCCTCGTATCGATGATACTACTTTGCTACTGCTGATGCTTGAATGAGTGCATAAAATCAGCGCGTAACAGTGACACGTATAATATGTATACATATAGATAAATACCAGCATTATATAAACAATTAAAAAATAGACTTTACCCATCCGAGTTAGTGTTAAAATACATATCTGAGACGAGTATGGAAACAATAAATAATGAAAATAGTACTTAAAAACAAGTATTAAGTATTAAGAAAAAAGTAAGTCTAGATAAATAATACTTGGTAGAACGTGAATTCGTTTACTTACTGTCGTTCGGCTCGACTTATTATCTACAAAAAACTTTGTATGCTTTTTGTTGAAAAACCCCACAAAAAGCTATATCTCATAGATGAGTACATAATAATATATGGACTTATATTAGGTATTATTAATTAATACACTTATTTTATTAATTTATGTATGCATAGTAAGAAAAATCTTGGATATTTCTATAATTTATGTAGAGTAATAGCGTGCGTAAAAGTAATTATAGTTTGTATACAGTATAGAACTATGATATAGTTACAGTATACTTATAAGACTTTGTTCTTGCTGAAAATCTTTTTACTAAACATACTGTATCTGTATACAGTTGTGCAAGTAAGTTAAATCGTGTACCACTTCGTTCCATCATCCAACTTACTTCGACAAGAAGCAATAAATTAATTAGCGAGGCTAACTTATGCAGTTGTATAATTGTTAAGTGAACTACTTATTGATGTTAATATTAGTTGTAAACATGAAGCTGTATATTTTTTTAATCGCTGATCTAAAAATCGTCATCCTTTCAGAAAAATAAAAAATAAAAATAAAAATAAATAAATAAATAAAAGGTAACAGAAATAGGAACATGTACACCAAAGAAAACTTTCCCTGTCCCTCTCCACTTCATAATAAATAAACAAATTGATTAGCAAAGTAAATAAAAAATCTACTTACTAAGAAGAGTGTCATTTTTTTGGGGAACAAACCTGCATCGACTCAGTATTGCAAAAAAAAAAATCTAATCACCCACTTTTGTGAGCCCACTGACGTCATGTCCAGACTCGTGGTTTAGCCACATACAAATGACCTGATGATGAAAGAGACGAGAGACCAGATTACAATATAAAAAAGCATGTGTACGGAAATAAAAAATTGTTTTAACATGACTTTTTTAATACAAAAAAAGAAAAAAAACGATAGTTGACTATCTTACTTGTCACAAAAGTCACACTGCCTGCCACTAATTATCTGAATAGAAAGAAGGAAAAAATATGACTGTTACATGTAAGCAAAAATAGTAGGTACCTGTGAGTTCATTCTTAAAGTGCCACGCTCAAGACTCTCGACAGATAAACTTGAGGTATAGAACCATCACAGCGGAAGACGGTCAATTGTATCAATTCTTAGGACGATGATCAGTCGATTAACAATAAGAATGCAAATATACACTAATTCATAAAATAAAGGATCAGGATGATTTTTTTTTCTCTGGTTGTAATCAATGAAACATATAGAAAGTTTTGTACCGTGCCTTTAAAAAGCGCTTATCACTACTCTTATAGTTACAACACCGGAAATTGTCAAGCTACCAGTTATAGAAGGTGTAAAAAGAGAAAGGGGATATATAGTAGATAAAATATAGAAGGTGTAAAAAGAGAAAGGGGATATATAGTAGATAAAATATGGTTATATAAGAAAAACAGATAATAGCACATAAGAAAAAAAAAAATACATATATATATATATATAATTTATGCGTGAGTTTGGAGAAAGGATGGACGACAGATTACCAAGACAAATGGAATATTTAATTGTTAATTAAAATTATGTTAGGCGTGTAACTTAATTGTTAATTATTATGAGAAATGCAGCAGTCAAATAAAATTTTCACAAGTTGCACACAGTGATTAAAAAAAATTGTCTGCATTAACGAATTTGGATAATTTTAACAAAAACCTTTCGAAAGAGATTAATAAGCATAATATATTTAACGGTTGAAAAAACTTAAAATTTTAAAATACTAATAAGTCGTTCGACAAATTATTATTCACGTGACAGGATAATAAATAAATTATTAAATGCAGCAGATAGTTAAGATGTTAATGATGGTAATTTTGATGATATAAAAAAAGCATGATACTAACAAATAAAGGCGATTGGTGATTCAAAAGTAATAAATAATAATGACAATGGTATTAACAGTGGTAATAGTAGTAATACAATATTTATATGAGATATACATAGGCCATTTCACCGCATGCTAGTTGCTAAAAACCAACCTTGTTGTACTTGTCTAAAACACGGGTTTTAGTTACCAGAGACTGGGTTTGACACTCATCAAGGAGTGACAGGTCGCCCTGCAAACGCACCGTTAAAAACGTAAAAACTTTCTCAAAAAACTCTCTGCTTTTAGGATGGCTGGGTTTATGAGTTGATTTTTTTGAAGATTTTTGGTTACTCATAGTAGTACAAAATAGATGAGTCCCTGACATGCACGTTAATCTATTTTGAAAAAGTAAAAATCTTCCTTTTTTCAAAGATATTCCAAATAAAAATAAAGTTAATTAATCTTCACTTAACGCCTCAACATACACCCCCCCCCCTTACCCTTCCCTTACACAAGCATTAAAAAATACCATTGTCGAAATAAAGACAATCCGTGAATTATCTAGTTACGTAGTGAACCAAAATTGTACTTTGATAGTTTTTGGGAGAAACATTTGAATAAATACATAAATCATATTGGGAAGAAAAAATCATATTTTTGTTAAAACTTTCGTGATTTTGTGCATCTATGTAATCAATCGAAAATTGATAATACACTATTAAATAGATAATTTTATGAATGAACGATATTACGTTCATCTACAGAAAATGTATAGAGGTAAGAGAAAGGTAAGGTGGAGCTCAAGTATTTAGAAACAAGTACGATATTTTTATGCAAATGAACAAAAGAGAAAAAAAATACAAACTAGCTACATACACGAGAATCTATTGCACAGAACATAAGAATTATCTGTAGTATAGAATATAATGATCGTATGTATGTGAAAAAAAATTTTTAAATAAACAATAGTACAACAACAAATATACATCACTTGAGTGAAAAAATACAAATAATGTATGTAAAAAGTATATAAATACAATAAGTATTGGACTAGATTAAAAAAGAGTTTGAGAAGGAGAGGAGTAAAAGGATCGATCGTAGAGATGTAACGAAAGAACTGGCGTCGTAAAAAGAGATAAAAACCAGGGTAAAAAGGACAAGAGTCTGAGATTAAAATGAGATAGAGATGAACGCCAGAATAATCCTGGAGACTTACCTGGAGGCAGGCCCATGGGCGGTCGCATCATGTTACCTCCGTGAATGAGCCCGGGCGGGGCCAGCGTCATGGTCGGCCGCATGAGCGGTGCCATGAGGGCAACCGAGTTCACGGGCATCGGAGAGGCCGAGACTTGAGGCATCGCCATCACCTGGGGCGGCCTCGAGAAGCGCTGCTGCTGCTGGTGCTGATGCTGTTGCTGCTGCTGCAGAGCGTTCAGAGCCGCCTGCTGGCGCTGCTGCTGATCTTGGAAGGCCGCGACTGCCGATGCGGCCGCTTGCTGAGCCTGCTGGTGGGCCTGCTGTTGTTGTTGCTGCTGGTGCGCCGCAACTGCCGCTGCTGCCACAGCCGCCACCGCCTGCTGCTGCTGTTGATGCTGATGCTGCTGCTGCTGCTGCTGTTGTTGTTGTTGTTGTTGTTGTTGTTGTTGTTGTTGTTGTTGTTGTTGATGGGCTGTGCTGTTGGACTCCGAGTGGCTTGAGCGAGACTCGTCGGGCTTACGCTGGTACCTCGGTAGCCTCGCCCGGAGTTCCTCCTGCAAGTTGAGCAAGAGTTTAGTTTACGGCTTTATTTCTTTCTAATTTTAACACAGAAGCAATATTTTTTTCTTGATGAAAAAATAAAACAACTCACGATTCGTAACATCACATTGTAATAAAACATTGCTTGTATCATAAAACCATTTTTTTCACTTTAATAAGTTTAGTTTGGACATAACGAGAAGGTTTCAATGAATCGAAAAACAGCTATGGAACAATGTGAAATCACTAAGTAGGTGAGAATACAAAATTTGTTCTAAGTCTATACATCCAAAGAAAACATGTACATTTCCAAAACTCAGACAGTGTTATAATTATTTTATCTCATACAATAAAGAGTGAACTTTGATAATAGTAGTCAATAATGTGCATCTCTCCAGGATGAAACTTAATCCAGCAGCAGCCAAGTCGTAGCAGCAATACCGTTAAATACCAAATTCTGCTTTTGGTACCCTTAAAACTAAGCCCCAGGTACTCCTTTAATTGACTAAATTAGTAGGAAACCGGGTCTTGTTATAAGGGTACCCAAAATAGAATTGTGGTACCACTGCTGCGATATGGCTTCAGCTCTCCAGGGCGATCACTGAGCCCGAGGGCGCTTGCAAAGCAACACCCAAGGGGGACTGTTGTGATCTCCCTGGCCGGATGCGCATTAGTGGACTCTATTTTTATTACAAAGGACGCAGCAAGCACTCAAATACGCCCAAGGTAGAAAAAATAATAAAAGTAACAATTTTTACAAGTATTGTTTGAATTTAAAACATTAGGTTGATTAATTGTTGCTAAAACAAATCACTAGTCTCAAATCAGTATTTTTCCTAGTATTGAAGTATATTCGTAAGTATAAACAAAAACCTATGTTGAAATTATAAGAATACATTCAAGACAGTCACATCTATGACTCAAACAGGTCTACATTAATTTGATAACACAAATGACAAGATAAGCTTACAAGATTATCCTTTGGTAGATGCTATGCAACCAAAAGAAAACCAACAATAATTGCATTATTATTTGTAATTAGCATTTTTTTACTCTTAACAGAAATTTCATTTTAATCAAATGGTTTTTGTTTAAAAATAAACACTTTATCTTCTAGAAATCACTACAGTAACTATCAATTAAAATTATATCCAAAAGTAATGTAAATACATAGTCACTAGCTTATATTTAATAGTATGAGCTAATCATTATCATTTGAAACTAATGTAAAAAGAAAAAGAAAAATTTAAACAAGTGAAAAAAAAAAACAATAGCGTCTAAAATTGCTATACAACAAACAATATTTTTTAAAAGGTTGAGAAATTAATATTCACCAGACTGAGATCCTCTGGAGGATGTATAATTTTACTAGTTGCACTTGTAGTTGCGATCATGTTCACTTTAGAATCACTAGACGTAGAATTTGTGGAGGTCCCATTGTCACTACTACTGTAGGCTGGGAATGTGGGTTTGACTGGCCCTATCGAGCTGCCTGCCATTGATGTGATAGGCTTAAAATCAGCACCAAGGGGCGTCGATGACGCAGTTGATGCAGCTGAAGAACCAGCTGTGGCACTGGGGAATAGTGGCCTAGATGGCACTGATGCTCCACTAGTGGGTGGCATGCCAGGTGGCATACCGTGCATACCTGGCATCATACTGCAATGATTGAAAATTTATTAACAAACTGTATTCATTAGATCTATTGTAGTTTGCAAATGTGAAATTAAAAAATAAATATTGTACTGGTCAAAATCAATATTGGTGTTGAATTACAAAAAAAACCATAATTACCCTTGCCCCATGAATTGAGGCACGTGCCCCATGTGACCCATCATATGATGCATAGATTGAGGGAACTGATTCATAGACATTCCGTGTGACATCATACTAGAACTCAAAGCTCCTGGTGCAGAACCTAACAGCCCCTCTGGCTTGTTCTTCTTTGGTGCTGGTTCATCTTCACCAGAACTTGGAGAGCCAGGTCTGCCTCCATTCCTCTGCCTCTCGTGTTCTTTGAGATCCTCTGGAGGGATTCCTTCCATACCATAAATTTCTATTTCTATATTGCTACGATTTGGAAGTGAATTTGGAACTTTGTCTATTGTTTCCTTGTGAACCTGATGTTACAGAAAATGTATAAACTTTGAGTTACATAAAAGTGAGAAGTATTCTTCATCTTCATAAAATCAATATCTTACGCACCTGCATACAGTGTATGCTCAAGCCTGGGCCTGTGTATAGTTTTTTGTGACAGATGTGGCATTTAAAGTGCTTTGCCTTCTGGTGCTGTATTAAAATCTTTTCATCATCAAATTCTCTGTTGCAATACCTAAATTACAATATAGTTGAGGAAAAATAAAAAACTTTATTGCAATTCAAAAGAATTTTAGTAACAATGAAGAGGCAGTGAAACTACTATTCTTGGATACTCTAGATGTATAATTCACTCTCAAGATAATTGAATTAATTGGCAATGTCTGCGACCAAGTATAGGTGTGAGCCAGAATTAACCTAACTTAACCGAATAAAAATTCCAACACTTGAATGGCCTCTGCGACAGTAAAATTATCATCGATGCAAGCTGTACAAACTGAGGAGACATTCTTCAAAGCACACCCATCTCATACCTCACACCAACCAAGCATCAATCCGTACAAGGTATCTATTCAGCTAACAAGTTTGCTCCAAAACCGCAAGCACGGAAAATTAAAAAGGTAACGCGATGTAGGTACCGCATCCCCTTGGCTACCTCAAAAACGTATCATGCAAAAATCGATTTTCCACAAGGGTGAGTAGGGTATAATTTGGAGCGGAGTGTCTAGCTTGGGCATCTATAGATCGGGGTGAGGAGAATAGAAGTAGTGCGAGGACGGCGTGGGTGGCACGCAGACACTCTTATTCGCGCTTGAGGCTTGAGCCGCTTGAGCGTCCATATACGTACACAACGTATACATATAATTGTGCAACGGGTGCCGATAAACGGAGTTAGAGAGAGAGAAAGAACGAGCAGAGATAGCGCGCGTCGTAGAAGGCAAAAAATGCAACGACCTGGGCAAGAGCTAACCTAAACGTTGAAAAGGGCGTGAGGGTTTGTGTTTTGATGTCTACTTTTTTAGCATTGCTCAATTTTCTTCGAATAAAAAGGATACCAGCACCAGGGTCTCGACTGCTTCTTCTTTTTCCGTCCCATGCTGTTGGGTTACACGTATAATATGTATGTGCAACGACCTTGGCTGCGCGTCCGCTGCTCCGCTCCAATAAAGGTGGCTTCTCCCAGGAGAGTCCTCGATATGTCTCTTTTCTGGACACTCGGTCAACGATATTTGATTACGTGTCGCTTTTTTCGTTAAGGACTCTGCACGACCGCGCTTATACAGCTCAAACACACACACGTCTGCTGCTGTGCTGTGCTGCCTTTGCTGCGTCCGGAACCGCACTGTCCTAGTGTCCTCACTGTGTCCTGTCCGCAACTCCGCAGCTAGTCACTAGTGTCACTAATAAAATTCACTATATGCCATGTACATATAGATATTATAGATATACTAATAATATTAATAACATCAAGCCATCAAGGTTGATTCACGTCCCGCGTTATGTTCGTTAACATCAGTTGAAGAGAGAGAAAGATCCGTGAGAAAAGTGTGTTCACATTCACACTGTCATATACTCATATCTTCAGCCACGAAGTACTCACGCACTCTTCGTGTCTTATTGCAGATCACTAATTGATCACATTATCACGTGATCAGAAAAACACTCGAGAAAAATTGTGCGAAAAATTCAAAATTTATTTTTCGATACATTTTTTAGTAGCAATAAATGATGTTACAAAATTGTAGTGAAAAAATACAAAACCTGAACAAAATTAAATATACTTTGCAAACTAAATTTTACTTTCAATGTAATTTTCACAACTTTTATTTACAACGTTTCCAGATGCGAATTAGTATATTTTCAACCTACTTTAGAAATCCATAGCATATTTTTGCAATTCTTCGAAAACTTATTTTATTTAATTGTACGTGTGACAAGAAAAAAAATTATTAGTGAAAATATAATGATACGCCGCTTGTAAGAAAGGCGGCGTGGAGTGCCGTGGACTTCCTTGGATGACTTGGATCCAATATTCCAATTGGACAGTGGACGTCTGCTGGACGAGTATTCTGATTTAGAGTGCGCTGGTGCTGGACACTGCTGGACTCTGGACTCTGGAGTGATCAGTAACTGTCAGTAAATTCAAGTGGAGCCATCGCCATGGATGTATGTGTATAAAATTTTTTGTTATTTTTTTACGTGATGATTACTTTTTTGTAGTATATTCGATTGAGCAAATCCCACCAGCGTATAAGTAATAGTGAAATTTGTTGTTTTTTTTATTTCAACTGTCGCTGACGCTAAGTGTTATTGTTGTTTGTTTATACAGTTTCTTAATAAGTAAACTTCAAAAGTTAAATGATGATGGTTGTATGTACCTTTTTGTCGATCTTTAAAATCAACGTTTGGTATACTGCAAAACATAAATAATAAAATTTTCAAGCGATATCTTCTTTTGCAGATGAAATTACTTTGATGTTATTTGCAAGTAAAAATTAAAAGATAAAACAACAAATCACTTTTTTTCAACATTTGATGTCTGGGTATATGCACGAAGTGCGTTTACAAATATGATAGTTCAAACTTACAAGAAAGCTATTTTTTATCTAAAAGCTACTGGTGTTTGCGTTGTTGTGGTGAGGTAATGTTTTTTAAATACAATTTTGTATTCAACAATGATTGTTTGCCAAAAATAGTAATAATAGTGATTTTTATTACTCATTTTTCACAAATAGTGGTGGATTGCTATTGTATCAAGTGAGGCAGACATCAGTGTTGCTCAATTCTGTAGTGCCAAAAACTATTCCTGAACTGGAGCGTACCAAAGCCCAGTATATTTACATTGATGATCCAAGATTCAATGGTTTGTCACATTCAACAATTGAACAATATCAATATGTGAAATACATCTAATGGCATACTTATACGTGTGTTCTAGATATTTTGATGCTTAGACCTGCTAATAATTTGCATTTATCTGTTTCCCTGGAAAAACCAAAAAACTTATCTTATATTTTGACTAAATGGTGGAAATCTTTAAATCGCAAACTGGCTTTTCATCTTTTCAACGTATCTCAAATTGGTGACAAAATAGAGAGGAGGAGAGCTTTGCAATCTCTTAGTTCTTTGAAATATTTACAAGGTACTTAAATTTACAGTACTTTTTACATTTGTAACAGCTGTAATATAGATATAAATAATGGTAACGAAATTCAATATGTAGACTGGCATTATCGGCAGATGGCTCAAAAATTAGATGCACAAACAGCTGTTGCTTTAGCACGATTACCCAAAGCTGATTTACGCTTTTTCTTAAAACCTCTTCACTTTCATCAGCAACCTTCTCTCAACGTCAGTTGAAACACTTTTCTTTAAAAGAATGGTTGAACTTGAAAATATTACTCAAATATGTTTTTCAAATATTTTTTTATTGTGCAGGATATAGGTGAAACAATATACAATCTTTTAATGAAATTAAATGCATTGTGTGGAGGATGTCATCCATGTTTACTGCAATTTTTGCATGAAAAGTTTCAAAATCCTCAGCGTGTGAGTCGCGATTGTTACTCAAATCTTAATTTTTCAAAGTTATCGTGTTAAATACCAACTAATCATACATTATAAATAATACATCATAAATAATACATCATAAATAATTATATTTTTTGACACAGGAAACTTCCATTTTTGAACATGACTTAACTAATCTTGGGCTCTCTGTACCTCCACCCATAGCGTGGGATCAAGACTTTTTAATAAACTGTGTTCAAGCAGTACATCATCATTCTTCTCTAGATGAACACAGTAAAGGTAAATATACATGTTTTATAATTGAGTATTTGCAATTGTACGTTGTACCATACAAATATGTATGTTTTCTTCTTTAGAAGTAGCTGATGCAGGAGGTCTACAAATTCTGATGAATGTCTACCAACTGATGGGAGATAACATTGATTTGTGCTCACTAATAGCCAAAATCCTATCAAATCTTTCATTACATCCTCAATATTTGGAAGATATCTTCAGATCAGGTAAGCGCATGTTTTTAAATTTACTTCTATAAAAACAATTAGATACCAAAAACATATCAATTAAATCTACATTGACAGGCTGGATTGGAATTTTGGCTTCGTGGTCCCGTCATGCCGATATCAAACTTGCGGCTCCCGCTAGTCGAGCCTTGGCGAATTTCGACTTGGACGACATTGAAAATGAAAAGTATCACCAAAGAATTTATCCCCTCTATCCGCTGCACAGAACATCGTTCAAAAAAACATTGGACGTTATTTTTGTACACGGGCTACTTGGAGGTGTCTTTGTGACATGGCGACAACGCGATCCCGATAAATCGTTACAGTTACCTGGTACATTTTTTATTCTGAATTGATGCTGGTGAAGTACCAAACTTATGAAAAAAAACCTATCAATTCATCGTAGATCCAAAAGACGACGTTCAGCCAATAAGCCTGTCGGCAATGGTAGTCGATCATCCCTCAGAATTCTTGAAAGACTTGGCCCGTGACCTTGAGCGCTTGGAGTGGCAGCGCGTCGGTCATGACTTTGAGGTGGTGCTGCACGATTGTCCGGTCAACATGGACTACAACATTTCCGGCCCGTTCTTCTGTCAGGGGTAAGCACTCGATAAATACGACCAACAACAAAACAATGTAGCACGATCTACAACCAATTTACCATTAATTCAAACCTTTTCGCAACAGCGACGCCGTGTGCATGAGAAAAAGCGAAAAAGACTGCAAGACTCGCACACAGTGCTGGCCCAGAGACTGGCTGCCCGAAGACGTGCCGAGTTTGCGAATAATCGGAGTTAATTACAGCTCCAACTTGTCCATGTGGACGCCTCTGTGTCCGATCGAGGGAGTTAGGTGAGTGTAATAATAGTAATAATAATGCTAGTGGTCATTTTAATTCAAGGCCTCGACTCCCTCTGCTAATCGAAGTAGGTTTCATGTGTGTGCGCGTGCGGTATTTGCATTCCAGGAGTACTCTGAAGGAGCGCAGCAACGAGTTTACGCGCAAGCTCGTGACCGCCGGTGTGGGAAAAAGGTCGATTGTCTGGGCGTGCCACTCGATGGGCGGACTTCTCGTGAAAAAAATGCTCGTCAAAGGTATGCATGAATCGATGGAAATAATGCGTCATTGTCCTCCTCTCGGCCGTTCATTTCGCGCTAAAGTTTCGTAATTTTCAGAGTGGAGAGACGGGGATAGGAATAATTTGCTGCGCAACACAAAGGGAATCGTTTTCTACAGCACGCCGCACAGGGGAACTCGCGTCGCTGCCCTGAACCAAACGTCGCAGATGCTGCTCTGGCCTTCCATTGAAGTTCAGGAGCTGCGAGAACGTAAGGGGCCAAATTTCATGAATATTTGGGCACAAATTTTCTCATCCCCGGGTAATGAAAGAAATTTGTATTTTCTGATAGACTCGCCGCAGCTGCTGCAGCTTCACGAGGATTTCTTGAAAATGCTGCAAGAGCACGATATCGATATCATCAGTTTTGCCGAAACGAAGCCAACTCGTTTCACCGCACTCAAGGTTCCGTTTAGACTTGTTTCTTCCGAATCTGCAGGTGAGTAGTGTATTTATAGGCAGTCGTAGGAAATGATGATGAATCGATGGAAACATTTTCATTGGTAATGATATTTATTAAACTTACAGATCCTGGCGTGGGTGAATTTTTCGAAATTCCACAAGACCACATATCGATTTGCAAGCCCGCTAACAGGTAAGACTTTTTTTGATCCGTATAAAAATGTTTCTTTTATTTATTTTTGTAAACATGCAACAAACACTCATGGCTCGAAATTACTGTACAGGCAATCGTTTCTCTATCAAAAATTTTTGGCTGTGATAAAACGTCATGTTCCGACTACCGAAAAAAACAGGTTTTACTGGAAAAATATGTTTATTTTCTAAAAGGTACTGTAAATAATATATTGTACTGTACTATACTTGTAAATAACTGTACTGATCGACACGGAAACAAAAAAGCTTTAAGAGGCCTGTGACGGGATAAAGACTATATTTTTAATAATAAAAAAAAAGAAAAGTTCAATACAATCAAAAGCATTACATTTACGCTCGCGTTAATCATAATATAGACATCTATCAATATTTAAAAATTATTTACAAACACATTGTTTTTACATCCTATCTATAGTAACAAGTGGAATTAGACGGTAATTAAAAAAAGAAGAGAAAAATCTCGACGCATCGACGGCAAATGAGTTATTTGATAAAAAAGAAAGAAAAGATGAGTACTGGTGATCATGATAATCAAAAATTAAAGTCGTAGTCGGGATGATGGCGCGAGTAGCTCGACCCGCTGGCTTGCGTCGGCGGGTAGTAGTACCCGTTCCACTCGGACTTCCAGCTGTCGTAATTGTTGTACTTTCTCTCGTAGGGCAGTCCGTCGACCAGAATCTGTAATCAGGCGTTCCGCCCTCGGTATGAGTCATCCTTGATTAAATAAGCCCGCGGTGGTCCGAACTCGATCGAGCATTCGACAGCCTTGCAAAACTTTCGCAATAAGAGAGAGGAAAATAATCACCTTGTGGGAGGTCGACTCGTACGGCTTGTCGTGCCAGCCTGAGTCGTTCCACGTGCCGTGGCCGTCGGCGTGTCTCTGGTAATCGCTGGCCGGCGGCGGTGGCCTGGCGCTGGGGGTGGGCGCGGCCGCCCGGCTCATCGAGGCGCTCTTCGTCACCTCCTCCTCGTAAATGGCGCTTATCGAGGGCTTGAGCTTCGAGCCGTGCTGGCGATTTATGAGCTGCGGGGGAGGGTGGGGAAACAAAAAAGAAAGTCGTTTGTCATTTTTTTGTTTTTCCTTTGCCCGTCCAATATGTGGTGAGTAGGAAAGGGGGGGATCATGGTAATTTAGGGGGTAGTACAGGGTGCGGTCGCTCGTGAGAGTTATCGAGTCATCGTGACGAGTTGCGAGGGTGGGGTGGGTTCTGCTACTCTCGAGCCGATGTCTTGTGAAGTTTTCTTTCGAGGGGGAGTTTGGTGTGAGGTATAACGTACATAGTAACGTCTCGATGGATACGAGTAGATGAGGTCGAGTTTTGGACAGACATGGCTTTTCACTTCTTGTATAGTATGTTTTGAAAGCAGCGAAACTTTCAAGAGAGCGAGAGAGTGGATGAATGATGAAAAAATTAGTGCCACTCACGACGGAGACGCCGAATATGACGATGAACAGTAGTCCGCCGACGCCCATGACTATCATCGCGATGGCCCACTGCGGGATTAACTTGTCGTCGTCCTGGCTGAGTTTCGGCGCAGCGAGTCTCGGTATCACTGAAAAAACGAAACGAAATGAATAGTCGGCATTCAACCTCTCGCGCCCGTATATAAAATACCCTCCAACTTGAAAATAGTACGAATGACCACGATTCAAAAGTCCCAAGTAGAAAGACAGATCGCCATGTTCCATGAGATAATGATTAATGTAACGATCGTGGCCATTCATCGTTTCAAATTTAGATCAGACTACAAGCCATACCAACAAAGTCCGTGGAGTTGGGCTCTATCGTGAACCTGCCGAGCTTCATCGGGCCCTTCGGCGCCGTCGACTCGATCGGATTGTCCAGGCTGAACGTCCTCAGCGAGTCGTGGAAGATAATCTTCAACTGCTGCGTGTTGATCTTTTCCCTAAGATCCGCCAGTTCGACGAAGTAGTCCACGAGTATACTGCCCTGACTGTAAAATATTAAGCATTAAAAAACCACTGGGCTCCACGTCGTTGACTTGTTGTATCTGTACAGGGTGGAAATTCGACCGACCTGAAGGAATCGATGCGAACGTTGCGGAACCACTTCCTCAACACCGGCGATTTCGCAAAGACCAGATTCATCTGCGAAGCGCCATAATTCAACTTCCTCAACACCGGCAATTCAACAAAAACAAAATACACCAGAAAAGCACAAAAAAAAAAAAAGAAAAAAAAAAAAAAAAAAAAAATACCTCATATGCAGGCAAATGAAAAAAAAAAACAAACAAACCGACCTCTCGCTCGATCTCCTCGGCGAGGTCCTGCCACTCCCTCGTGTTCCGGTCGAGGAGCTCGGGCACCCAGGTGGCGTTCTCGACGATCCTGATCGTACCGGCGACCTCGCACTCCTCGGCGCAGGTGCCCGGCGTCGTCGGCCTCACCGTCGTCGTGCTCGTCGTGCTCGTCGTCGTCGTCGTCGTCGTCGTCGTGCTCGAGGACACC
>JAPYYV010008234.1:0-12774 GCA_030522625.1 Copidosoma aretas | reverse complement strand
GAAATGCGCGCGCGGCCGATGTGTCGTGCACAAGCGCAGCCACTCCGGCCAAGTGCGCATTTGGCACGCCGCACGTATGCCGCACACTATTTTATAGTAAAAGAGTATGGAATAATGCCGACCACGTGAGGGTCGAGGTGGGTGGTGGGAAGGGGTAAGTAGGACAAAAGCAAAGGGGGTTGGGTTGGAGGTGGGCGCAGCCCCCCCGAGTCAAAAAAAAATTAAAAAAAAGGTCATATATGAATATTAAACAAAATTTATTCTGATTATTTGTACCATCAATCATCAGAATCAGCCTACTTTGCCGCACGCCAGCTGACTTTGTCGCACTCCGTGCACATTTCTCCACTTCACCAACGTGGAATGCATGCCCGTTAAGGCATATTCCATGCACGTGTAGTATAATATGTTTTTTTTTATTTTGATACTATCAGAAAATAAATCATAATAATGTCATGGATATGATTGATTAATAAATCATTACATAAGTCACATCAAATTATAGAAGTATGATCTGTAAAGTCTCAAAAAATTACTAATAACATCTTTACAAAGTCTTGGTAAGGTATGCGGTACTTGAACAGTTTGGCCATCACTTAATATAAGCTTCAAATTAGTTATAAAAAAGGTTGTAAGAACTAAATGTATAGATGATATCGTTGATCACCTGAGGAAGCATACCATATCGACGAATGTCTAAATGTATAGATGATTTCAATGATTGCCTAAGAGAATTTTAAACATCGATTGTTGCTTTAAGGTTATGTGTGATATCAACGATTGCCTGATGGAATCTACAGTATAGCTGATCGCCTAAGGAAGTATGTGATACCGACAATTGCTTAAGGGAGTATGCGATATCTACGATTGCCTAAGGAAGTATGCTATATTATCGATTGCATGAGTAAGTATGCGATACCGACGAATGCCTGAATGTACGGATGATATCGTTGATCGTCCGAGGAAGTATCCGATTCCCTAAGTTGATATGCGATATTGACGATTGCCTAGGAAAGTATGCGATATCGTCGATTTTCTAAGGGAGTATGCGATATCGACGAATCCCTGAATGAATTGATGATATCGTCAGTCGCCTGAGAATACATGTAATATCAAAGAATTATTGAGTAAAGGGGTGATATTAATGATTGCCTTAAAAAATGTTTAATACCGAATGTTGCTTTAAGGAAATATGTAATATCAACAATCACCTAAGATAGTATGCGATATCAACGATCGCCTGATGAAACCTGCAGTATCGCTGATCGCCTGAGTAAGAATGTGATATTGACGAATGCCTAAATGTATGGATGATATCGTCTATCGCCTGAGAAAGCATGCATTATCAAAGAGTTCTTAAGTGAAGGGGTGATATCAATGATTGCCTTGAAAAATTGTTTAAAATCAAATGTTACTTTAAGAAATGTGTGATATTATTAATTACCCTAGAGAGTATGCGATATCAACGATCGCCTGATAGAATCTGCAGTATCGCTGATCGCCAGAGAAAGTATGTGATGTCGACGATTGCCTGAGGGAGTCGGCGATATTTAAGATTGCCTAAAGAAGTATGCGATATCTTTGATTCTCTTAGTGAGTATGCGATACCGATGAATCCCTGAATGAATTGATAATATCGTCGATCGCCTAATGGAATATGCAGTATCGCTGATCACCTGCGGATGTATATGATATCGACCATTGCCTGAGGGAGTATGCGATGTCAACGAGCGCCTGTCAGAGTATGCAGGTTCACTGATCGCCTAAAAAAGTATATGATGTCGACGATTGCCTGCGGGAGTATGCGATATCGACGATTGCCATAATGAGTATGCGATATCAACGATCGCCTGAGTGAGTATGCGAGACCGACGATCGCCTAATGGAATCTGTAGTATCGCTGATCGCCTGAGGAAGTAGGTGATATCGATAATTTCGTGAAGGAGTATGCGATCTCGATGATTTTCTGAGCGAGTATGCGATATCAATGATCACTTGATGGAACCTGCAGTATCGCTGATCGCTAGAGGAAGTATGTGATGTTGTCGATTGCCTGCGGGAGTATGCGATATCCACTATCGCCTGATGGAGTATGCAGTAGCGCTGATCGCCTGAAAAAGTATGCGATATTGACGATTGCCTAAGGAAGTATGCGATATCGTCGATTTTCTGAAGGAGTATGCGATGCCGACGAATGCCTGAATGAATGTATGATATCGGTTATTGCCTAAGGATGCATGTAATATCAAAGATTTATTGAGTAATGGGGTGATATTAAGGATTGCCTTGAAAAATGTTCAATGTTGAATTTTGCTTTAAGGTAATGTGTGATATCGTCGATCACCTTAGATCGTTTGCGATATCAACGACCGCCTGCGGAAATGTGTGATATCGATGTTTGCTCAGGAAATAAGTAAAATCGACTAACACTGTAAAGATAGATGATTTCGTTTGTTAGTATGTTAGATGGACGATTGGCTGATGGAGTATCTGATATCAGTGATCGCCTGAGAAAATCCATAATCTTTCATTTTTCATAAATAATATTAATGACTGTCTCAGAGAAACTTTGATGCATTAGTAATTGCTTCAAGAAAGTATTAACTATCAACTATAACCAGAGATAGTGTGCGGTTTCGTTTATTACAGCTAATGTGCGATATTGAAGATCGCCTATCGTAATGGGCTATATTGACATATTCAATTAAAAAGTTGTGAGGGATGAATTTATTATCAGACGATGTAAGATAATGCATTTTTCTTTAGGTAAGAATAGATACTGCTATTCCCCTCTGGTAAAGATAGATATTGCTGATCTTTGCAGGTACAAAGCAATACAGCGTTTTCTCTTAGATATAAATTGTAATAATGTTTTACCAAGACGATCATTCAGTAACGGCCCAGGTTGGGAGCGAGGAGTTCGAAAAAAGTAATCCATAAAGAGGGGGG
Organism: Copidosoma aretas; assembly: GCA_030522625.1. Lineage (NCBI taxonomy): Eukaryota > Metazoa > Arthropoda > Insecta > Hymenoptera > Encyrtidae > Copidosoma > Copidosoma aretas. The sequence continues at coordinate 9,825 of JAPYYV010008234.1, read as the reverse complement.
GAGGGGGGTAAATTTATATTTTTGAATAGCGCGGAAATTTAGAACAAGGATAGTGATTTTTGGAATTTTATAGAAAACAATGATATTGTTAGTTTATGCGAAACTAGGCTGGAAGAAAAAAGTTGGATTTATTTTAAGGATAAATTGTCAAAAGATTTTGTATGGAAATGTGTAGCAGCAAGTAGGGAAAATAAAAAGGGGCGAGCGAAAGGTGGTTTTTTAATAAGTTTAAGAACAAGCTGGACGAAGAACAAAAATGATTTTGACTTTTGCGTGGAAGAGGTATAGTAAAGTGTAAAGTTTAATAAAATAAAAATATTTAAATGTATGGTCAGTGTATAATTCTGGTTATACTATGTGATTTTTCTATGTGGTTTACGATTGTGGTTATTTTCAAGAGAGGATGCTTCGCGCGCGTATGCACGTTCACGGGTAGTGTTTTAAGATGCGGATTCGATGTGCGTTTACGCACTGCTGTTTGTATGACTGGAGCAGGATTATATGGGCGTGTATGGACGTGAGCAACAAAATAAAAACATCAAAATTATACAATATGATTTTTGTTAATGTCACAAGAATAGTGTGATGCGACTTTTGATTTTAGGAAATAGTATAAGCACTAGATAAATTAATGATGGTTAAACAAAATATGGATTCGAAAATATTCAAATAATTTTTTGCAAATGAGGTTTGCAAATATAAGTAAAGAATAAATTATATAGGTATTTGTATATCCATTCTTTATCATGTCAATCATACTTTTTATAAATTTAAAATTACACATATACATATAGATGGGAGGAAAGGGTTATGTCGAGTTCCGTTACATGTCTGTGATAAAGCGTATACATTTTGTAATCATTTTCAAAAAATAAGGAAGCACCGCATAAAGATTCATAGCAATAAAAAATACCTCTTCTCTTCTCACGTAATGATAGATATCGCTGTTAACCTCAGGCAAACAGCGAAATCACTGTTCCCCACAGGCCATCATTAATATAGCTTTTTTCATTATTTAATAACAGATATCTCTATTATTAGCAGGCAAAAGAAAATAAGAGAAAAATAAGTTGATAACCTAATGATTAAAGTTATAAGTTAAAGTCCATGTATCAATGATAATTTAACTGAATAGAAAAAAAGCCTAATAATACACAAATACTTTAAATTAAGCTGCTTTCGAAAAAATTAACTTTCACCTTTTTACAATAAATAATCAGATAATCTCAAATATCAATGATTGCTTAAAGGGAAAGATCACCAAATATTGTATGCGATATCATCTATTTTCTGACGGAATATCTGATATCGTTTATTGTCTGACCGAATCTGCGATATCAAATATCTGAAAATACATTGCGGCTAGACAAATTTTATTTTGGATCTCCTTATGTAATCGACCCTACTGATCACGGAAAAAATTATCAAAATGGTCCATGTGTTGTCTTTCTATGCATAAATTTCGTGTAAAAGGTCGTTATGTTCACATATCAATAATAACGAAGATACGTAGAGAAAATTTTCTTCCACCAATCTAAAAAGCGTGAAAAAATGTATAAAAAATAATTATTATTATGATTTTGTTGATTGCGAAATCTTGAGAAAAACGTGCGTGAAGATGATCCTGCAAAATAGCAGGCACTGTGGTGAGAGCAGCTCTGCCGGCTAAGCCTACTTTGCAGCAACGTCATCACACCCGTTTTTCTCTATATTTTATACTCATTTCAATCAAGCTAATAATCATTTTTAATTCATTTTTTTTGTGCTCTTCCAATTGGTGCAAGCCAATTTTCTCGACTTATCGTCGTTCTCGTGAATTGATCATAACAAAATTTTATACGATACTTACACATAGAACATTACCTGAATATTCTAATTATTTTTTTCGTGATCAGCAGGGTCAATTACACATGAGAAGATCCAATATCCAACTATTATTGCTGCAATGATAATTGAGATCTTATTTTCTTGAAATTGTATTCATCTCATCAACTTTTAAATATTATACGTATCCTACATATAAATTTTGATTGTCATCGATTTATTTGATCTGTAATTGGTCGAGATCAGTCAAGGGCGCGTGAATTTGAAAATAAGATTTAAAAAACAGTGGTTTACATTCTTGCGTTGAATAAAAATCGTATTGATGTATTTAATTTTTGTCTTACAAAATCGAGAAATTAAATATTTTCTATTAACTGTGAGGGGTTTGCGCGCGAAGCGCGCAGGGGCGGAGCCCCTAGTTACATGATACAGTTGTATTATGTTCGTAACATGTGCAAAAACAAATGACAAAGTGTGAAGTCCGAGGTCTACAAGCTGTATACAGCAAATAGTATACAGCAGCTATTATTTACACAACTGTTGAACGTAATATTATTCTTACGGTAAAAAAGTGGTACTAGTGCAGTGTAATTTATAATGCTATAAAATACTTATTACATTGTTTATGTTTTAGATGGGTAATCCATGCATTACAATTGATCATTGCAAAACTAATGGATATGCAAAGAAGCTTATTAACCTTCAAGTTTTTTAAAAAGTGATGCATTATACAAAAGAAGAGTTGTATGAAAAAGAGAAAATAAGTATAGCTTATGAAGCATTTGGTTGCAAGGCAACGGACGTCTCTATAAAAGCAATCAATGCATTCCACGAAGTCGAGTACTTAAATTACGTTATGGAAAAGTTATTTAAAATATTTTTGTATCAGATAACTTAATGAATAGCTTGACAAGAAAATCTTTAACAATAGATTAATATTAGTAAAAAACATTTTTGGGAGCGGTCGTAGATCAGTTGACTAAGGCGCAAGTATTGGTCAGCTACGGTACGGCTGTTTAAGTGAGGCGCGGGTTCGAATCCCGGTCGGATTAACTCGAAAATTTTTTGAGAGCTGTTTCAGGCTGAAATTTGTTTCCAAGGCTTGCAGCTGGTTCTGCATCACAGGACAACCCGGGGGTGGGCTCTGTAGGCGCTCTTGGTAGATGCAGGACTAGTTGAGGTACGGTGGGGTGCAGGGGTGAAAAGTGGTTCTGCACCACAGGGCTACCCGAGGGTGGGCTTTGTGGGAGCTCTAGGTAGGTGCGGGGCTTCTTGGGTATATGTTTGGATCAGGGGGTGGAAAGTGGGGGAGGGTATATAGACCCGGGATCATGGGTAACGACAAAGATCAGTGTAAAAAGGGCTATAATTAGGGTTAGAATCAACACCATTCACACCAAAGTGGTAGAGGGTGCCCGTAAAAATCAACTACAGTTTGTGCACGGGTTTAAATACTTTATTTAAAAAAAATTGTAAAATTTCCACAACAAAGTACACAAATGTTTTTAAATACACAACTTTATTTGCGAAATGAATAATTATACAAAGCATGCGTATAAATGTAATTTACATCTTTTACAATCTTTTTACTTCATATATGAAATAAGTCTATTGAAAGGTATTGAGATGACAATTTCATCATTTGATTATTGAATTTCACATCAGATGTATACTTTAAGGTATTAAATTTACATTAATTATATTTCAGTCATGCACCCGAGCAGTTGTCATCATTTGATAAATGTATACGATGTGGGCCACAACTTTCTCGTGATATTTACAATATTCTCGTACCACTACCAGTTGGCTCAGAACCAAGGACAATCACTAGCTCACATGTTAAAAAGATGAGAGCTTTACTTACTTTTAGCAAGCCTATTTTCGAAGCTGTCAAAGCTTACGTTAAAGAAACGTGCGGTGTTGTTGATACAGGTTGGCGCGATAGCGCAAAAATAAGATTGACAAACATTATGTGAGTATCTTATACACTTAAAAATTGTAGATACTATAAACATCGTACGTGATGATCATATTTATACGAGATTTTAAAATCATATACCTGCGTTAACACTACACTTAATACTCATATACGAAGTTTAAATATTCATAATCTACATAACTACATACTATTATAGTAATGATTCTGCTGGTATAAGAATATATCGCCGTGACATGATTGTTAAACATGTCGATTCAGATGACGATGAAATAAATAGTGTAACAGGTAAAGCAGAAAATGATGAGGCAAGTGACTCACAATCGAACGAAGAAAGTGAAGATGAAGATGCAGAAAATAAATTTGATACTTGCGAAGCAAAGTAAACTAGAACTGATGAGATAGAAGATGTAGTTGGCAAAGTAAGCGATGCTACAGCTGGAGAAAATGACGAAGACTCATCGCAGGCCTCGTTACAGGGAGCTATTGCCGGTGACCTGGTGCCCGCGCTTGCCTCTGCGCTCTCCTCTGCTGCTGGTTTCTCGGAGGCGGCTCGAATATCACAAGAAGGTGCCCTGCTACCTGCTCATGAGCGCTCTTCTATCGTTTGTCCCTCGGCCTCGTTGCAGGGAGCTGTTGATGGTGACCTGGTGCCTGCACTTGCCTCTGCTGCTTGTAGCTCGAAATTGGCCCTGGAAGCCGGAAAATATACCATGCTAGCTGTTTTCGCCCATGAAAACTCTCCAACTGCTGATAACTTTACACCTATTTTAAAACAAGGCTCAGTTGCTTTACCGGGCTCTCTATATTTCGATCACTCTGACCCGTTTTATTCTAAGACATCAGCTATAGTTGCAGATAAAAACATTTATCTGCCTGATACAACAGAAAAGCAATCCCTTGTTACCGGTCGCCCTATACCGGCTACTGTTCTTCGCCGTTCATCCAGAAAAATTAAGGTACTAAAAAAAATGAATATTTAATTAAAATGGTTAATAACATCTGGTACATGATTTTTGTTTTAACACTTATTGGTTGACTGATTATTTTAAAAACATGAATCCTGAAATATAATTATTTTTGAAATTTAATTTGATGTTGAAAAAATTTGTAAACGACAAAAAAAAATTTTGGATGCAATATTTTAAAATACAAATGTGAGTTATTGTGTTAAATAAAATGTGCTTCTTATTAAAACAAATAAATTGGCTTACGGCCAGTATAATTATATTCACTTATTGATTTCATGAGAAAAAAATTTTGTATTTCACAGCATCTAAGTATAAGTTTCTAAGAAAGACTTAAAAGTTTAGGCTCATGATTCTCTATTCAACGACTTTAAACGAATTTTTTCCTTATAGGAACAGCAATATGTATCCTAACCTGAATAAAAACGCGACAAAATCATTAAACAGTACCGGCACTAGTTGCAATTTCTTGATGTGGCCCCTGGACCACCTTGTTGTTTTAAGTTAACCAGACATTTTTAATTATGAGTGATTATGTGAAAACCCATAACACGTACTACAGCACAGTGCGATACAAAGCTTTTTCACTAAATTTATTCTCAAATGTTTACTTCTCAATATTTTAGTCTAAGAATATGTACACAATGTAAATGCGTAATGTATTTTTAAATTTATGATTTTAGAAATTCGTAAGACAATTTTATCTTTTGAAGTTATGATTTTTGAGTTTGAATTTTTGAGAGTCCAAATAGCGTTAAATTCAATTGCTTATGACTACGAAAATGAAAGTGAATAATAAGTTTTTCATCATAAAGGATATGTATAATTTAATACAAAAGTTTTTGAGACAGATACGCGTCGAAGTCTTGAACTGCGCCTTTTTGCTACTCTTTTATGTCAAATACAAACCTTCGCATTTATATTATTAGTGAAACTATGTAATATCCTATACACAAAGAGGTTGTGTATTATTCCCACAAAAAGCATATCCATAGAGTACTTGTAGATAAATGTGATGAAAAAAAAAAAAATAATTGAACCACTAAAAAAAATGATTAAACAGCGTAATAAGTGTTTTTCATGTTATATTTTATGATCTGATCAACAGTTTCAATGGGCGCAAATTATTAATATGGATAGATTTTGTGGAAATAATGATTCAAGTTGTTTACTTCAAAAGGTAATCTTGAAAGGTAACTTGGAACAATAAGTAGATACAGTGTGATCGATTAACAGGTAAATGCTATCAAAGGAATTTATCTAGCGCTTATACTATTTCATAAAATCGAAAGTCGCATCACACTATTCTTGTAACATTAACATAAATGATATTGTACAATTTTGATATATTTATTTTATTGCTCACGTCCATACACGCCCATATGATCCTGCTCCAGTCATCCAAACAGCAGTGCGTAAACGCACATCGAATCCGCATCTTAAAACACTACCCGTGAACGTGCATACGTGCACCGAGCATCCTCTCTTGAAAATAACCACAATCATAGACCACATAAAAAAACCACATAGTATAATCAGAATTGTACACTGACCATACATTTACAATTCTTTTATTTTATTATACTTTACACTTTACTAGACCTTCTTCCACGCTAAAGTCAAAATCATTTTTGTTCTTCGTCCAGCTTGTTCTTAAACTTATTAAAAAACCACCTTCCGCTAGCCCCTTTTTTTTTTCCTTACTTGCTGCTACATATTTCCATACAAAATCTTTTGACAATTTATCCTTAAAATAAATTTTTTCTTCCAGCCTAGTTTCGCATGAACTAACAATATCATTGTTTTCTATAAAATTCCAAAAATCACTATTCTTATTCTAAATTTCCGCGCCATTCGAAGAAAGAAAACGCTATATCGCTTTGTACCTGCAAAGATCAGCAATATCTATCTTTACCTGAAGAATTATACAAAATCTTATATGAATGCAGTTGAAAGCGTTAACAATTCTTGCATGCCAGCGGCCGCGAATGGAACTTTCCCGTCCGCTGCGTGAACAAAAATAATCCATTTTTTCTGGGGCATAACAAATCGTATACGCAACATGGACGGGAGTAAAGAATGCTAAGATCACATGTTTGTCACCATCGGCATCGCCTAGGTGCAGAATATACTATTTTTTGTAGAAAAAAATATCAATTACTTCTTCAAGGATACGGCATTATTAATACCTGTCTAGAAAAACTAGAAATAACAATGAAATCGTTAGGGAAATAGCAGTATCGATCCTCACCTAAAGAAAAATGCATTATCTTACATCGTCTGATAATAAATTCATTCCTCACAACTTTTTAATTGAATATGTCAATATGACATATTACGATAGGCGATCTTCAATATCGCACATTATATGTAATAAACGGAACCGCACACTATCTTTAGTTATAGTTGATAGTTAATATTTCCCTTAAGCAACCACTTATGCATCAAAGATTCTCTGAGACAGTCATTAATATTATTTATGCAAAATGTAAGATCATAGATTTTCTCAGGTGACCACTGATATCAGATACTCAGTCAGCTAATCGTCCATATAACATACTAACCAAAGAAATCATCTATCTATACAGTATTGGTTGATTTTACTTATTTCCTGAGCAAACATCGATATCACACATTTCTGCAGGCGATCGTTTATATCGCATACTCCCTAAGGCAATCGTCGTTATCACATGCTCACTCAGGCAATCAAAGATATCGAATACTTCCTTAGGCAATCGTAAATATCGCATACTCCCTCAGAAAATCGTCGACATCACATACTTTTTCAGGCGATCAGTGATCCTGCATACTCCGACAGGCGATCGTTCATATCGCACACTCCCTAAGGCAATCGTCGTTATCGCATTCTCACTCAGGAAATCGAAGATATCGCATACTTCCTTAGGCAATCGTAAAAGTCGCATACTCCCTCAGGCAATCGTCGATATCATATACTTCCGCAGGTGATCAGCGATACTGCATATTCCATCAGGCGATCGACGATATCATCCATACATTCAGGAATTCGTCGGTATCGCATACTCCCTCAGGTAATGGACGATATCGCATATTTCCTTAGGCGATTGTCGATATTGCACATTCTCAAAGGCAATCGTCGATATCACATACTTCCTCGGGCGAACAGCGATACTGCAGATTCTATTAGGCGATCGTTGATATCGCATACTATCTCAGGTGATTATTGATATCACACATTTGATACAATGACATTCGATATTAAACATTTTTTAAGGCAATCATTGATATCAACCTTTGACTCAAGAATTTTTTGATATTGCATGCTTTCTTAGGCGAGTGACGATATCATCCATACATTTAGGTATTCATCGGTATCGCGTACTCACTCAGGGAATCGACGATATCGCATATATCCTTCGGCAATCGCCGATATCGCATACTATCGAAGGCAATCGTCCATATAACATGCTTCTTCGGGTGATCAGCGATACTGCAGATTCTATTAGGCAATCGTCGATATCGTAAACTTACTCAGGCGATCGTTGATATCGCATACTCACTCAGGCAATCGTCGATATCGCATACTCCCGCAGGCAATCGTCGACATCACATACTTTTTTAGGCGATCAGTGATCCTGCATACTCAGACAGGCGATCGTTGATAACGCATACTCCCTGAGGCAATCGTCGTTATCGCATACTCATTCAGGCAATCGAAGATACCGCATACTTTCTTAGGCAATCGTAAAATATCGTATACTCCCTCAGGCAATCGTCGATACCATATAGATCTGCAAGTGATTAGCGATACTGCATATCTCATCAGGCGATCGTCGATATCATCCATACATTCTGGCATTCGTCGGTATCGCATACTCACTCAGGGAATCGACGATATCGCATACTTCCTTAGGCAATCGTAGATATCGTATACTCCCGCAGGCAACCGTCGACATCACATACTTCCTCGGGTGATCAGCGATACTGCAGATTCTATCAGGCGATCGTTGATATCGCATACTATCGAAGGTGATTATTGATATCACATATTTCTTAAAGTAATATTCGATATTGAGCATTTTATAAGGCAATCATTGATATCACCTCTTTACTTAAGAATTCTTCGAAATTTCATACTTCCTCGGGTGATCATTGATATCATCTATACATTCAGGCATTCGTCGATATGGTATGCTTCATCAGGTGATCAACGATATCATCCATACATTCAGTTCTCACAACCTTTTTTATAACTAATTTAAAGCTCATATTAAGTGATGGCCAAACTGTTCATGTACCGCATACCTCACCAGGACTTTGTAAAGATGTTATTGGTACTTTTTAAAGACTTTACAGATCTTTTTTCTATAATTTGATGTGACTTATGTAATAATTTATTGATCAATTATATCCATAAATTTTTTATGATTCATGTTCTGATAGTGTTAAAATAAAAAAAAAAACATATTATAGTACACGTGCATGGAATATGCCTTAACGAGCATGCATTCCACGTCGGTGAAGTGGAGAAATGTGCACGGAGTGCGACAAAGTCAGCTGGCGTGCGGCAAAGTAGGCTGATTCTGTACTTGGCTGCACTAGCAGTACTAGCACTTAGCGCTTCGAGATTGTCGGAACTTTAGCGCATGCGCAATACATACTTACAATGCTAATGTACCAACTATCTGGGAGCCTTGGCTGCATTCGGAGATTGCAACCTGTCTCGCATCGAGTTTGTAGCGGTTAGGGTGCGTAGATCAATTTTTTCCCGGACTTTACGTTGATGATGATGATAGTGATAGTGATTATGATGATAAAAAATAATGATGATTATGATTGATGATACAAATAATCAGAATAAATTTTGTTTAATATTCATATATGACCTTTTTTTTAATTTTTTTTTGACTCGGGGGGGCTGCGCACACCTCCAACCCAACCACCTTTGCCTTTGTCCTACTTACCCCTTTCCACCACCCACCTTGACCCTCGCGTGGTTGGCATTATTCCATACTCTTGTACTATAAAATAGTGTGCGGCATACGTGCGGCGTGCCAAATGCGCACTTGGCCGGAGTGGCTGCGCTTGTGCACGACACATCGGCCGCGCGCGCATTTC
>JAPYYV010008233.1:2500-15331 GCA_030522625.1 Copidosoma aretas | reverse complement strand
TTATTGACCATTAAATGATAAACATGACTGTTTACTGATAATCTAATTTAATTATTAGAAGTTTCTTATCCTTTTCAACGCCATTTTGGATCCGCCATTCTGAATTTATGTACACTTGACCTTGAATTCGTAGTCAGCGACCTTTAAAACCAACGTATATTACGAATTTCTCCAGTAAGGAGATCTCTTTCTGTAAAGGACCAAAAACATGCGTTTGTATCAAGCTGAACGTATTTTGAAATATTCATGATTTTTTTTCTCGAAAACGGCGACTTTTAACAAAAATTTGCAAGAGACATTTTTTACTTAGAATCATAAGAACTATACGATGTCATTTTTTAAAAATAAATTATGTAAATATTTTGGAATTCGGCCGCCATATTGGATTCGCCATTTTGAATTTTTTAAAAGACCAGATAACATTCGAAAGCCTATGATAAAGACCAGATAACATTCGAAAGCCTATGATCATACGAAAATTTTGAGCCCAGAAGGAATTTTCTAGATTGCGTTGAATTTTGGCCATTGAGGTGTCCCGGTTGACGTGAAATGTTCGATATATATATTTGTTTATATATATACATTTGTTTGAACATCTTTTTTAAATTTATCATACCCTTCAGTCGTGTACTTCAAACTGAATTGTCGATCTTTACTATGTGTAATTTTGTGCAGCTACAGAATTATTATGCATAAATATATCACCATGTTGAATTAATAAAGTGATGAGAATATATATGCATTTGCAAGTGCTTGAATTTGGATCTTTCTTTCGGGGAAGGTGCGTCAGCCGACGATTTTGTCATTGAAGCAATGCTCAACTAAAAAAATGTGCTTCATAGCGCAATAAGTCTACGTAGTAGCTCTATATTACTTATTTTTTAATAAAAGAATTGGATGCGCACCATTTTATAGAGATGAAGTAACAGCTGGGCTGGAAACGTATTTATTTTTTATGAGTTTGTTTTTGTTGTATACAACACAAATTCTTTTAACAATAGCGCTAAAAAGTTTGATGTAATGTTAAATCAAGAGCGAAACGTAAGTCAGTAGACAAGTCACTTAATTTCATCATTTGACTTTGTTTGTATTTAATGATTCAGGCTAAACATTATACAGTTTGTTTTTTTCTTAATTATTAAAAATTTCAGGAAAAAAAAAAAATTTGACAAATCTTCAATGGATTGCTTACAAAAAATAGAACTACTTGCAGCTGCTCGGTGTAATATGTTTAACTACGTGCTAAGTATTTATCAAAATAGAATCATCATCTTCTTTGATAAAGCTGTCAGAGTATTCGCTGTACATGAAATTCATAATACTGAAGAAAGTATGGAATCTTCGATTCCCCTGTTGCAGATGCAGGACAGACATAAAGATAATATTAAAACGTAAGTACTTGAAACGCATTGATTGTTATGTACATACGAGATTTATAATACATTATATCCTAATAGAATCTGATATTTCGTAAAGCATGTGAAGCGTACAACTTATAACATATACATATACATATACATATATACTAGTGGGGCTTCGCTCCTTTGCGTGCTCTGTGCACTAAAACTCCACGCCCCAGTAATGGCTTTACGTAATCTGTTTCAGCCTTGATCCATTAAATATTTAATAAATAGATCACTGTTGTACGGAAGTTTTCGGAGATCAATAAATAAAGTATAAAATGTTGAAAGATATTGTAACTATTGAGCATAATAAAACGCGATCCATAAAGGAGCTTACCCTACTGTATCAAATTAATATTATAAGTATAGACATTTTTTGGCATGGTACAGTAATAAGATATTAAAGTACAAACAGAGTTTTTATTTTAAGTTTGAAACAAATAATCCCATGAAATTTTGCAACATTGCGGTGGTGTGTATTCTGCATCAGAAAAACTTGTTAAAATATAGTACTGACTAAGCTTGTAATCTGATTTTCATTTTTTAAAGCTCCACTAAGAGAAAACTGGCGTGTGCTCTGTCTCTCAGTCACCGCAGCTAAGCGATCATGCACGTAGATCAGCGGGCGACTCATTGTGAGCGCAAGACGCACCAGAGTGGGTCGCCAGCTGCACCACTTCTCCGGCTTTTCCACTCAAGCCGGAAATTCGTGCTGCTGCCACGCCACACTAGCCTATAGAGCGTTCTCAGTATGCAGCAGTTGTTCGCTTAGAGTAGTTTTACTTAGTCAATGGTTCCAGAAAGAGTCACGCAATGAAATTTTTGAAAATACTTTACTTGTAATGAGTAGGTTGTAATCGTTTTCCCATATAGAAACACGACTAATACTTGTACTAATACGTGTATTAACCATACACTTACACTGGAAAAAATTTGGTCTCGCTGCGCGACCAAATTCAGTAACGCTGCGTACTCACCGTTTAGGTCGTGACGTGCGCCCGTTCCGGGCGCACGCCGCACCCATAGTACATGGCGCACCGGCCGACTCAAAATTTAGACGCTTGGCAGCACCAGCTACACTAGAGGCAGTGCACCCAACATTTGGAGCTGCGGTCTCCCTATTTCAAGAATAGAATTAATGCATTATGAGCTTTAGTGCAGTCGGTGAACCGAAAGTGATAGTTATGAAGCTGCACAATTTCGTTTTTGGTGAAAACCGATCGGGAATAACCTATGGAACAATATGTAGGGGTTGCGCAGTGATATCTGTGGTAGGAATTTTTGTACTAATTCAGTAACTGCAAATTTTACCGAAAATGCCCGTTTTTTGTGACTTTCCTTTAAATAACTCAAGATAGAAGACTGCAAGAAAAAAAGTGTAGGAATCTTGTATGTTCCCCGTTTAATTTTAAATAAAAGATTGCTAATTAGATTAAAAAATTTTAGTTCTTTTATTCAAAAATAGCAGAAAAGTATTCGAAAACGTAGATATAATGCAATGCACAAAAAAACGATGAAGGAATGAATTATTTGCCATAAAAACCTATAATTACGTGCTTCTATGCGTACTAAACCTACCAACAAAATTTGGTCAAGATAGATGAACTCGTTTTTGCGCAATTGAATTTGTTATTAACAGATTCAAAAAAGTTCAATTTCATGCCAGTGCCACAAAATCGATGTGACATCATTCCTGATAAAATAAACTAATTTTGAATTTGTTTATTATCGTTTGTTTGAACAAATACAAATAAAAATTCAAAAATGTAAAAAATTTTTTTTAACGGCATTCGCTCTTTAACAAGAAGAAATTGTTCCGTGATATTTTTTTTTTCAACGCAAATTTATGCAGTTATTAAATTCCTAATTTTTGTTACCTTAACTACGTACATTTTTAATAATTGCTCTGTACGAAACTATTTAGACTTTACCAAGGAATTTATTCCTGACAGATGGTACGCTAATAATAGTGGTAATTTTGTATATAGTTGTTAAATCACCGGAGACAAATTTAAACAATGTCGATAAATGTTAAAAAGACCTTTAACATAATTTTTTTGCCTGAAGTGACAGATTGTACTATTGGCTGGAATTTTTGTTACTGTCTAGAACATATTTTTTCTCAGTATATTTCAAATTTTCTCGCGTCAATATTAGAAAATATATATTGCACAAGTCCTACAATTAAGTACAACACGAAAAACTCGCCCTGCTCCTTTAATACAGTTTTACTGTAGTTCTTTCAGATCTGCACTTTCCTTGTGGCTTACTGGCACATTATTTTTGATCGTTTGTTACATGTGAATAGTGGAAAATAGTGGAAAAATGGGAGTGCCCTTTTTATTCTTACAATAAACGTTAAAAAAAAAAAAAACGATAAAACGTACTTCGAAATATTAAAAATCTAAATTATTTAATCAAATCAACAAAAAGTTTAAAAAACGAAAGTATATAATTTCATTGAAGTGATATCTGTGAAAAAATTGTAACCATTGATTTTAACAACGATACATTCTATGTATACATACAATTTTTTTTACTTCTGGGGTCCTTGATTACGAGTAGAAAACAACGTCGTCGATTCACTAAAATATTCAATTTAAATACAAATCTTGTTTTGATTCTACCACCTATACATTTTCTTATCAAGATGCGACTTAAAAGATGTAATATTTATACAAATTTATCATGATAATGATAATCAAATATAAAATTTAGTTTGGTAAGGAATATTTAATTATGACTTACAAAAAAATGAATTTAAGCGATCTTACTTCATCTGACTTTATTTCAGTCAAAAGGGTTATTCTTCTTATTTTTGGAAAAATAAGATTTAAATTTTGAGTTGGTAAGAGATTTAAATTATTACTTGTAAACAAAATCATCATCGTATTAGCTAGAATTTTAAAATAATAAAGGAAAACATAGACAATAGAAAAAAACACTGACTTATAGAAGGAGATAACAGAAGGAGATAGTAGACAGATCATGAAAGGAGATTAAAACACAAAAACTAAAGGGAAATGAGGCATTTGCTTACCTTAATGCATGTAAGTTACAGATTAATCGTGCAACAAGGACAGCCAAAGAGTTTCATAGGACAAGATAATAAGATTAAGATGTGAAGGGGGGGGGGGGGGGGGCGGCTCATTGCCTTTTCATCTTTATCGCTTGTTTGAATAATCAAAGCTACTGTCTTCCGTTTTAAAAATGTCTCATTCTTATGCAAAACCTGAGCTACTTTTACTCAAAACATTTTGCGCTCTAAAAACATCTTTCCAAGATACGTGAAGAAATGCATCACACAGAAAAAGGTTAGTTAGAACATTAACTAACAATGCCATGTCTAAAGCGAATAAATCAATATTGATAAAATATAAACAATTTTTAGGTTTTACACTGCTATATTATCAATGAGACATGATCTTTAATTTCACTATTTTGGCTATATATTCATGAAATAATGATAAACATTTTTAAAAATAATTCTCATATTTTCAGCGAATTGGTTCATAAGTACGAAAATTAATCTGAAGTTATTTCATAAAAGTGTAACCTCAAAAACAAGAAAAATTAATGTATCTCGAATGGAAAACAAAATAGGCCGAACATAATAATTCTTACGGTTTTTCTAAAGGAGAAATTGTGAATGCGGTGGACAAATATGGAGGTCTACCGATATGACAATATAACCTTGTATTATTTAATATTAACTACATTGTCGTAAAATTCAGGAAAGTAAAAAAAAAATAATTGTCGTGTTTGATTCTACCAAAAATTTCTTCAGGATTTGCTGTAACAGAGGCTTTGATACTTTTATACATTGTATTTGAGTTTGATGATAGTGTTATAACCTTGGTCACAAAGCATAAGGATGTCAATAGCGTGCTCTGACTTCTGGTTAGTCTTGCTGGATATGGACTTGTGACCTGGTTAAGCGCTGATGTGCAAGGTAGTTCTTAAGTAGGCCGATGTAATCTTGAAGAGGACTCTCCTTGACTGACTTAGGCTCTCGTTGATCTCGGCGAATAGTATGTTCCTCAGGAAAGCGCTTGAATTGCTTCCTAGAAGATGATGTTCAGGTCTCATGAAAACATATCAGAAACACGATTACTCACTTTGAATTTCCTTATTGCTCGCGAAACTACAGAGAAATATTCGCCGTGGATTTTAGAGAGGAGAACGAAAAGGTACGTGGTGAGCTGTGTGTTTTAGGACCTGAAACAAATGAAAGGAGGCTTCCGAAATGTTTTTAAGGACAATCATTATGTATGGCAGTGTCTCCATTGTTGTAAATTATGATTTCGTTTTTATTATTATTATTTCATCATATGGTTTTTTCTTTTGTCTTATAAAAATTACTATTAATATTGCTGCGACGACCATCATCATTATCATTGTCATTGTTATGATTATTATTATAATCAGTTTAATCATTTCTAGACAGACAGATCGTACTATAATCGCGTGGCTCGTGGAAATACAGTTAATTCCTAATATTCCCTCTTATAAAAAATGCGATCTTTCGGCTAGCTTTCTTTGAAATTAGAGCTGTCTGCGAACTGAATGTGTGATGATTTACTTTATTTATTCATAATTTTGTTAAGATTAGTATTTTTTTTAATTTTGGCCTCGGACACTGTTTAATCACATATCCTCGAATATTTTTCTATGAAAACTGTGTGATATAATACATTTCATGATAACTATTGATGGGTTGTTTGATCAGGTTTGCTAAAGTAAAATTTTAGATCTAAGGACGGGAAGGCGAAATAAAAATTTTTCTAATAATAGCACAAGTTATATTTTTTGCTACAAGCTTAAATCTATACTTGGCGGATCAATCTTAAAGATACATTAAAAGGAACGAACTCACAGGAAAAAGTATGCGAAATGAACTCGTTTCGTTCTCGACGACTTACTGAACTTCCTTTTTCCTTTGAATTCCTTCATTTCCCTATATCATTAAGATCAATTCTCCAGGTTACTATAAGTATGGATTTAGGATTGTAACAAAATTATACCTGTGATGCTATATTTATGTATGCATTTTAAGGTGTAGAATATATATATGCATATCGTTAAAAAAAATCAGTAATAATCTAGTAAAACTTAAATACTTTTACTTTGCCATCTTCCTGTCTTAATATGATTATCATGTCGAATGTACCAAAATTTATCAGTGTATGAATATATTTTAAAGTAAAGCTTGATAGTGACTAACTTTCCTTCACCTCCCCTATATCTCAGCACACTGTATTAATCTCGCCATCGCATAATATATGAGCGTATCAGAGCAAGTATCAGTCGTGTTCGTGAATGGATAAGATCACTTACGTGCCGTACTGATGAGTTCAGCGAGTGGTCGAAAACGAGACAAGTACGTTTCTCTTACTTTTTGTTTGAATTCGAGACTACCTAGTTTTACGAGCGAACGAGGTGGACTTATGGCCGCAGTAGCAAGCTGCGTGAGCCACACGACATAAGATCGAGAAACGTAGCAATTGGCTACTGCGAAAAGAACGTTGCGCTCATTATTAGCTAGAGAAAACTAGTACAAATAAGAGCATCAACATTTAACTCTAAAAGTAACAATTTCAATTTCCAACAAGCTACTTGGGTTGATAAAACGGAGTCTAACGCAGATATATTAATTTAATACGATATTACAATATAATTAGAGTAATACTTCTATAGGCACGTTATGCAGAGGGTAAATCAATGATTTTAAGATTATTTCTCTCTCTAAATGTGTGACGAAAGTGAATTTCTCTCTTAACCGGAAGTGAATGTGAATTTGAATCCCTTTTCTGTCTCTCTCATTCTAAAATGTGTGGCGGAAATGTATTTTAATTCCTATTCTCTCTCTTACTACAATGTGTAACAGAAGTGATTTTGCATTTCCTTAAAAAAAAAAAAAAAACAGTAACGTTTTCCACGAGATTTGAACTTACGACCTTCTGACCATAGCCAAGCACCGTACCCATCTAGCCACGAGCTACCCCTTTTGGTCATTACCTTCACTGCCTCTTATATGCTGGTTTATAGCTTTTTTTTAAATAAAGTTTTTATTTACTGTTTATTAACTAATTGGTTAGTGAATATTTGATTTTGTATGTTCCTTAACAATAAATTGTTAATAAATTATTTATCTAATTAAATAATTTTTTTCGAAACATTCAAAGCAAAGTTTTACATTATTTTACCGTACATATAGGCATGAAAAAAGAGAGAAAGAAAGAGCCATACCCTTTTTTGCATCATCAGTTAATTCATATACAAGATTCAATGGATAAATTATTTCATTTTCATTGCGTCTTATTCTTTAAAAATTATTTCATTCGTGAGTTAGGTGATTTTTAAAATTATAGGGTACTATTTTTGGCGCATTATGCACGAGAGTAAGTCAACAATTTTAAAATTTTTACCATCTATAAATATGTAGCGGAATTAAATTTTTTTATTTTCTTTCAACTCTTAAAAAAAAACAAAAAGCTACTATCGCTATCGTTTCGAGGGGGTAACTCTCACTTTCTCTCAATAATTTGTTTTTAAATATTTGATTCATGATATACATTACTAAATCATTTATCTAAATAACATTTTATTTCAAATCGTTCAAAGCAAAGTTTTACATTCACACATGAAAAGACTTATTACTCAGTACTTTTATTTGAGTACAGTTAAAAACCATCGAACAGTTTTTGCATGCTCAGCAGATCAATGCAGACGTCAAATATTGATTCAATGGACGGTTTTTATGACTTAACCTTAAACTATTTGAAAATACGCGATACCTCGAAAAGGAAGAAAGATAGACCAAAAATTACAATTCTTATGGGTTTTCTAAAGGGCAAGAAAATCATCGCAGAGCACATATAGAGAGATAATGGTTGATGTAAAAAAGTAACCTTTATTTTCAGGGTTTCTAATGTATCTATATGGAATTGAGATGGAAAAGTTTTGGAAAAAATTAGTGCTTATTTATAAAATCATGACCAGTGTGCAGAAATAATTATCAACGGTTTTGTGCACTTATCACCACGAAATATTCGAAAAAGAGCAATTTCTTGAACAAAAAGCCAGTTAGACTAATAAATACAATTTTTATAGGTTTTTAAAGGGTACGTATTCCAACAATAAATGCCCCATCTCACATACATCGAATTGGTTTATTTAAAATATCGTTTCGTAAAAGCTATATCTACATTCATATACGAGAATGTTCAAAAAGTAAGGTGAATTTTCATTTTTCTCATAAAATGATTATTTTTTTATAAATTTCTATTTTGTCCCCTTCACAGTAGTACCCCTACGGTATAATATTCTTGTGCCAGCGTTTTTTTCAATCCTTGATGCAGTTCTGATATGTACTTTTTGGTATGTCCTTGAGCTCTCTCAGCGATTCGGTTTGTATCTCCTCAATCGTCGCAAAACGCCGTCCTTTCATGGGTCTCTTCAATCTTGGAAACAGAAAAAAGTTGCAGGAGGCCAAATCTAGTGAATATCGTGGCTAAGGTATGATTACGGTGTTGTTTTCGACTAACCAATTACGGACAAGCAATGACGAGTGAGCAGGAGCAATATCTCGATGCAGAAGCCATGAATTGTTTTTCCACAATTACGAACATTTTCTTCGTACTGCTTCTCGCAAGCGGCGCATAACTTCCAGATAATACTCCTTATTGACCGTACGACCATGTGGTTAAAACTTCTGATGCGTTACGCCACGGTAATAAAAAAAAACAGCCAGCAAAACCTTCACAATTCATCAAACTTGGCGTGCTTTTTTTGGCCTTGGCTCTCCTGGGCTCTTTCAATGGGACGATTAGACTTTGTTCTCGATGTCATAACCATATAACCATGATTCGTCACTGGTTATGACCCTTTTAAGCAAATCAAGATCGCCGCTGACGTCATTTAACAATTCCTGAGCGATGCTCATGCGACGGTTTTTTTGGTCAAAATTCAGCAATTTTGGAACGAACTTCGCTGCCACACGCTTTATGCCCAAAATTTCCGAAAAAATTGCATGGCATAATCCAACCGATATGCCGATATCCTCAGCAACCTCTCTTATACTGATTCGACGATTCTGCATAACAATATTCTTCACTTTCTCGACATTCTTAACGGTTGTTAATGTGCTGGGGCATCCAGGGTAAGCGTCGTCATTCACATCTTCTCGACCTTCTGTGAAAAGCTCGTACCACTTGTAAATTTTTTTGACTTAAAGTACACTCACCGTATGCCACTGTCACTTCCAACTTTTATGCCTCTCACAAACAAACTAAATATGCTATATAGCTCAAACTGTTAACATATGTTCGAGACAAGTGCACCAACATAAAAAAAAATCGATAATTGAATGTCGGTAGCCCGCAAGATTTAAAAATTTACCTTATTTTTTAAGCAGACCTTGTATTCTCCGCCAAAGAAGTATAACATCATACTTGGGTGACCAAGCACCTACTGTTTTTTAAAATTATAAATTGTCCAAAAAAAATTTGTTCATCTTTGATTGATCTGCAATCAAGAAAAGCAATCACAAACTTCTTTGTCCCCACTTAATAAGCAATATTATACAATTGATTTGAACATTAAAGGTAAAATTATTAGATATTATGAATAAGGAATCCATTTTTTACTGTTATAAATACGATATCCTGTATAAATTAATCAAATATGTATCGCATATCTACTCGACGTTTATGATTTCATGATCTACGTGATAATCAATGATAATATTTTAATTAGTAATGCAGACAAATATTTAATTTTCTGCAGTTTTTCCAATCGATTAAAGATTCAAATACTAAACACGATGACAACCATTGAAATTTGACGCAGAATAGAATGTGATTTATCACTTTAAATTATATTAATCAAATGGGACCCGCTTATTCACTTACAAAATGCTGTAAACAGTCTTATTTCATGTAATACAAGACATAAAACAATTACTTAATCACATATTATGATTTAGAACACTTTGACTTGAGCGTAGCACTAGCACGTAGTATAAACTGATGGATGGGTCTTTCAAAGTTAACACATGCTGTTTTTATTTTGGCAGGGCTAGCATGACGACAAAAAGTCAATAAAGGGATTGTATTGTTAACCTAAAATCATATAAAAATGTAGAGCTAATTGTTGAATCCAGACCATTCGAACTGGAGGCAGAATACGTATCAAGATAAATCAGTAAATAACAAGGCTGAAAAATTGACTAAAACTATCATTAGGGAAAACCTAAATCCAAAGAAAAATACGGTACGAATCATAAATTTCAGATTCACACGAACGAAACCTTAATCAAACAGGTTGCAAGGCTGTCTCTTGTGCTTAGCCCATCATTTATTGAGAGCATGGATCATATGTCGTGGCAATATCTACGTAACAACAAGGCTAACGAAACGACCTTACAAAAAACATCGAATAGCAACCAAGTCTAAAAAAGGCGTAACTACAAAAGCTAAAATCTAGCAAAGTAGCTTGTAAAAAGCAATAACAGAATAAGCGTAAAAGAAAAGAAAACACAGAGCTTACGAAGAGCAGCTTATCTAAAGGGCCAGCAAATCATCTTACAAGTATTACTTAAATCAAGGAGCAAGTAATACTAAGGCTCTAAAAAGCATCACAAATAACTAGACAAAGGGGTTGATAAGAGCAACCAAACTGCAGAGGCAAGCAAAGATCTCAAAGGATAGATTAAGTTGAAGGAAGCCAGCAACACAAAAAAGTAGCTTAGCTCATAAAGAGGATGATAATGATGATAATAATGATGATGACGGCAACAATGATACTTATGATTATGATGTAATGATGATAAACATAATGACAAAGACGATGACGATAACGATGACGATGATGATGATAATGATTATGATGATAAGGATGATAAGGATGACGATAATGATGATAGTAATGATAATATTGATGATGAGGATGATGGTGAAAATAATGATTATAATGATGATGATCATGGCGATGATGATAATAATGATGATAATGATGATAATGACAACAAGGATAATGATGTTGATGTTGATAAAAGTGATACTAATTATAATGATAATGATGACGACAATGATAATATTAGTGATGGTGGTGATGATGATGATGATGATGATGATAGTAATGATGATCATGATGATGACGATGAAGATAATGATGATGATGATAAAAATAATAAAAAGAGTGCTGAAGATAATAACGATGGTAATGATGATAATGATAATTGTGATGATTATGAAGATGGTGATGATGATAATGATGATGATGGTGATGATAATAATAATGATAACGTTAATGATAATGATAATGATGGTGATAATGATGATGATAATGATGACGATAATGATGATGATAATGATGATAGCGTTAGTGATAATGATGATAATGATAATAATAATACTTATGTTGATAATGATGGTGGTGATGATAATAATGATAGTGATAATGATGATAATAAGAATAATAATGATGATAATGATGGTAAAAGTGATGATAATAATGATGATGGCGTTGATGGTGATGATAATGATGTTGATGATGTTGATGATGATGATGATGATAATGACGATGGTGATGATGATAATGATGATAGTGTTGGTGATGATAAAGATAATGATAATGATAATAATACTTAGGAGGATGATGATGATGATGATGATGGTGGTAATGATAATGATGATAGTGATAATAATGATGATGAAAATGAGAATGATGCTGATGATGGTAGAAATGATGATGATGATGATGATGAGGATGATGATGATGATGATAATAAAGACGTTGATGATAATAAGAATAAAGATGATAACGATAGCGATGGTAATGATAATGATAAATGTGATGATTATGATGATGATGATAATGATTATGATGGTGGTGATGATAATGATAATAGTAATGATGATGATGATGATAATTATGATGATAATAATGGTGATAATGATGATAGTAGTGATGATGATGATAATGATGGCGTTAATGATGATGATAATGATGATGATGATGATGATGATGATGATAATAATGATGATAATGATGATGATGGTGTTAATAATGATGATGATTAGGATGATGAAGTTAAAGATCAAAATGATTATTGTGCTAATAATTATAATTATGGTGATAATGATAATGATACAGATGATCAAGATCATGATGATGATCAGGATGATAATGATGATGATGATGATGACGATGATAATGATGATGCTGCTGATGATAATATCGTTGATGAGGATGATGATGATCATGAGAATTTCAATAGCGGTGGTGATGATGATCAAGATGATGATGATGATGATGAATATGATAATGACGATACAGATGATTATATTAATATTGATGACGATGATGACGTTGATGATGCTGATGATTGTCATGATAAAAGCGATGGCGATGATGATAAAGATGA
>JAPYYV010008232.1:0-12775 GCA_030522625.1 Copidosoma aretas | reverse complement strand
CTGCACTAGGCGAATACGCGCTCCTTATACATATCTCTTTGTCTGTCCTATCTTTTTTTATTGTTAATCATATGATAATGCATCTTTGAGGGTATTTCGCTTAAATTTTCTTGTCTCTCAGTCTTTATTTCACTATTCCTGTGCTCTAACTTCTAAAGCATTTCTCTCGTTCGTACGGAAAGTGTGATTAAAACATGTATAAACATTGCTATATCTTTAAAATTATAAAGTGTTACACTGATAAGGTTAGTGTGGGTCCAGCGTTATTTTTCTGATGGTTACAACTGAATTTATTTTAGCTGACATTAAAATTTAAAAAAACGATCTCCATTTGAAACTTTCTCAGGTGATTTCTCAGGTGATTTCTCAGGTGCGGTTTTGAGATGAGAAATCACCTGAGAATTTACCTAAGAAATCACCTGAGATTACGAGATAGGGCTAGAGCTCATCATTTAGTTTCAGGTTCGAAAAGTATATGAAAATGCCTCCTATTTTGTCGAAGAACTTCCCTAAAATGACTACTAGAGACGGGAAAATAGTCAAGGTAAGATTAGTCTAACCAACTTGAGTAACAATCATCCGATTCATCTAATAATTGGATAACTGTGCGTATATAATCTATTGCTTGAAACAAAATTAAATGTTGATTCAGCTGAACGCAGACATAGAGGACAGTTTAACTTGTTTTGCTTAGTCTCTATGTAAAGTGTCGGATCCAAATGATCGATTAATGGATATTACAAAATCAAGTGTAGTATCTATTTAATCAAACATTAAGATCTGAAAATTTTCATGGCTATTCCTAAATAAAAATAAAGAACGATCTAACAGCAAATTTTCTGACAGTAAAAGATGCATTGCTTTTTTTAATTACGAAAATTCTCGGCCGAATAAAACCTTTCGTAGCGAGGCATAACGTGATGTACCATGTATGGTAAGTAGTAGGGCATATTTATTATATTCTTTAATCGTGACTAAATTTTCTTATGAAAAATTTAATGTCCGGGCCAACACTTTTATTCAAATTTTTTAAAAAGAAAGTTTTTACTGAATTATTATTTTTGCTGATGAAGTGTTTTAAGTTATATGTGCAAAGCAATTTATTTCATTTTTTGTAGTGCATTGCTTTGGTATATTCTTTAGAAAACTGTGTTTTAAATTTTTTATTTTGTACTTTTCAGTTTTAAATTACTTTTCATGGATTTTTTATCAAAATTCAATTATTATTGTAAAAAATTAGAAATGACCAAATGACAATATGCTTGAACATGATATAAAATCATGTGAAAATCAGAATATCAGCTAAGTACTATTCGTCAGGTGATTGCCAGTTAAGCAACACCTGACGTTTAACAAGTGGAAAGACCAGTCAAAGCGAAGCTTTCCTTGAAAGTTGCATACGGTTTGCATCTTTTAATTTTTTTAAACGCTTCTTAAGATTGTTTTATATGACTTAAGTATTTTGAAACAGAAACGTATGACTGCATTTTAAGTTATTAACAACTTAGTGCCGGAAATCGGAGTTTTCATAGTTTCCATTAAATATAAAAAAAACTAAGAGCTGTACAGCAAAATGTTCTATTTAAAAGTTGTATTACACTAAATTGTCTACTATTTCGATAAAAAAAGTTTGTCCCCGACCAATAAGGTATTTTCACTTGTGACGTCATGACAAAATGGCGCGATCACTGGATTTTTTTTTCAAATTCGCACCAAACGTGCATCAAGTATAGCTGTAAAATTCATATAATTGGGTAAACTCATAAAAATGCTTCTAAAAGCTTCAGTTTTTAATGAGCTATAGAATGGACATTAAATTTTTTTGCATATTTACCAAATAAGTTATCTAAAACAATGAACGAAGTCATCGGGGGCAAAAAGTTGAGGTGGAAAACATTTTTTTTACTATCCCCACGCCGAAAGTTGGCGTGTACCCCCGTATATCAGGGAGCTAAGCAAGCCGTTGTCTCCCTACTATTTGGATGCACAGAAGCACACTGAGCATATTTTTCTCTATATGCGAGTCAAATAACTACAGCCGACTATCACTATATATACTTCAGCTGTCATTCAGCTCGGCTCGAACTGCTTGAACATTTTTATGCGCAGATGTATATTTATCTGACCCATGATTTTCGCGTTTTTTTTATTAAATATTACATAAAACTTGTGCTTCTCCGTTTTGGACATTAAATAAAAGTAGTGGAAGTATAGAGCCGTGTAGCTGCGTATATACATGACGTCCTGTTGCAATATATTCTGTTACAATAGATGATTCAAATGAGTCGAGATTCATGAGAATCTTTTCCTGGGTAATCGCTGTACATTGGACATCATTATTGTTTATTCTCTTGACAATCTGAATGAACGAGCTTCGCTCTCGGTAAATCTAAGTGAACGTACTATGTTCTCGTTGCCAACCGTAATCACTGTTAATTCAAGTGTGTAGGTTAGGTTTACGCTCAAGGAGCTTTGGAAGTTTCGCTCAGAGGGGCGAGGAACGGGGAGTCCCTCGGCCCGCGCAGCTAGGTCCCCTTTACCGCGCACCTCCTCTTGCAGCCTACAAACTCAATATTTACAACCTTAATAGATTGATATGTCTTAGAATTGCCTGGAAGGGATTGAAGTTTTTTCTCGGGTATCTTCCTTTTGTACCAAGGTAAGTATCTGTACAATTTTTATTTTTTGTTCAAATATATTCACATTATACTGCAATTCTAACCGAAAGGCGACTAAATCTCGTTCTTCCATAGGAGCCCATGTTTAATTGCCCATTTTAAACATTTTTTTTCTCGAAAATTTCCCTAGGGAAAAATCTGAAAAAATTTATACGCACTTCTGATGTGTCGTAGAACAACATATATTTTTAAGAAGATTCTAAACTTTCAACTTTTCTCCCAAACTTCCTTAACGCTGCGTCTACCGAGACTCTAATATGCTCTAGACAAAGACACAGTTGTTTCTCTAAATTTTCAAGATAACAAAAAAGAGTACCTTTTTCTTTTTTCGCGGTACTGTATGGTTCAACTAATGTTTTATGATCTCATACAGTGCTGACCGACTTTTTTGTAAAGAACGATCCTTCGCTGTCTGGATGATCCCTTTGTGTTCAAAAAATATATAATGCACGATCTTTCGGCCGGGTATGGTAAAAAAAAGTATATGCTCCACGGGAACAATAGTATGCCATTCACTTCCGGTGTGTGGCACCCTCGCTTCGCTCGGGCGCCAACTACACACCGGGAGGGAATGGCATACTTTGTTCCCTTGGTGCGTAATATACTATTTTCCTATTCTTACGAGGGTCCAATTACGTACATTTTAAAATATGACATAACTCGGTGCCTAACAGTGCAGATAAAAAAAATCTAATCCCACTGAAATAAAGTGCACAGGTGATAAGAATCACGTTGCACGCACAAAGTGTGGTTAAAGTTGTTAAACCCAGCTAGTTTGTATACCTATGTACACTTGACAAAATTGATTCGTTCCGAACATCACGTCAATTGCTAAGTCATATGACTGATAATTTTAAACGTTTATCAGTAAACATGGGTTATGTGATGCCAGTGACGTTGTTTAACACTTGCGTTCGGAACAAATCATTTTTGTCAAGTGTACATCATGTTGTGAAAATGCATCAGAGGAGGCACGATGTATACAGGTATACATATTGGCTTGTTATAACCACACTTTTTGCTTGCAATGTGATTCTAACAATCTGTGCAGTTTGTTTCAGCAGGATTGAAATTTTTGTACATTTTTAGGCATCGAGTTATATCGTATATTAAAATGTATGTAATTGGACCCTTGTGAGAATAGGAAAAAAAAATGTTTTTCACATCAACTTTTTGCATTGTTTTAGATAAATTATCTGGTAATTGTGCAAAAAATTTAATGTCCATTCGATAGCTCATCAAAAACTGAAGCTTTTATGAGCATTTTTATCAGTTGGGCCACCCATATGAATTTCACAGCTGTACTTGCACATTTGGTACGAATTTGAAAAAAAAAAAAACCAGTGATCGCGCCATCTTGCTTCAATTTATTGTAAAATTTTTTTGAGGGATCGCACATTACTGTCCTTACTTTTACATACTAAGATGATCGTATATTTTAACATCCAATTGGGTTTATGCATGAAGTTTTCTTTTTGGTCCGTCAGGCAGATTGTCAAAAAATATTTGACACGCATTTTTTCTTTTTTCATACAAACAAAAAATAACGGAGATCGAGCACATACAATTTTAGGAGTAAAGGCTCATGACGTCATAAGGATATACAATTTTGTATCTTCATGACGTCATGTGCCCTTACTCCTGAACTTGTATGTGCTCCATCTCCATCATTTTTTGTTTGTATGAGAAAAAAAAAAAATACGTTCAAATATTTTTGTGCGATCTACCTGACGGGCCACATAGAAAATTTCATGCGAAAACCCCATTACAAAATTTATGATTCTATTATATTAAACTAACATTTTGCAATGAAAACGATTTCGAGCTTAATTATATATTTAATGTCTCTAAGGTTTTTCGAAATTGGACAACGGTTTTAATTGCATTGCATTGCTGAAATTTTTCTGCAAATTAAAAAAAAAAAAAGTTACTGTACGACCAATAGGAGCCAAGATACGTTTTTTCTTCTAAAAATTGCTGTGACTTTGTTTATCAACATTAAGACCTGAAATTGAAGCATGTTGCGATTGAAGCGCTATTCTTTCTGAGGAGTCATTTTGCAACTGCTTATGGCTCTTTGTATTGTTGCTACGATGGAGTATAACTCAACGTTTTCCTGTACCGTATGAAAAGTTGATCAGTGAGCGGGGCTTCCCCTGCGGCGGCGGCGGCGGCGGCTCAGCCGCTTGCCCGAGCTGCCGAGCGCACTTTTCGAGCGCGACGCTTCAAATCCGAAGCGTCGTAAAATATTGTAATATCTTCACTTCTGTTGGTCCGAGACTTAACTTTTTTTGTAAATGTGGGGTAGTTTGTTAAAATATTGACAATGACGATATGCCCTTTTGCGTCCAAGATCCAGAAAAATGTTTTTTTTCCAATATAGCTTTTTCATAACATTTTTTTGTTATCTAAATAGGAAAATTAACACAAACAAGTGGGTGCTTATATTCCTCATAAATTCATGCATACATACATACAAATATACATGCATACGTACATACATACATACATACATACAGACATTAAAGCGTATTAAAGGAAAGTGTGTAAAAACACGAATGTGCTCTGGACATGTAGTGATTAACCAGTCTAGTGACTGACGCATTTTCTTGATATGTATGGGAGGTAAATAATTTACAGCTATATAGTGATCAACCTGCATAATGATCCACGCACCTCCTCCACGTGCTCAAGAGGCATGTCTAAGTTCAACCTGTACAGTGATCCAATTAAGCTAAATCATCGCATATGGAATATTGCTCATTACCAATTTTGAGTGTGAGGCTTCCATACCCTCGTCATGATGATAAATTTGAGTGTTGCAAGATTGGTAATCAAGGGCTTTACTGGTGGAGAAAGGTGTATGTCTGATCAATAAAAGGCCAGTAATTTATCTTGCAGTAAATCGAGGTAGAAATTTAGCAGTTTTTCAAGCAATGTTAGAAGCATTGCATCTACTAATGATAAAATGATTTAAACTGTGGAAGCTTTCAGAACTTTGCTCAGATGTCACGTATCCATAATACGACAATTACTGATACAGGGCCTTAGTACATAAAAGCCTTGAGGCTTTTAACAAAGCCACAAGTTGGTTAACTACTCTAATTTATAGACGATAGAAGGTTCAGCCAGTTTGTATATGTTTGAAGCTGGAATGTTCGTTCAATATTTTCATTAGTGGAAAATCCCGAAAATTGAGGAAAAAATAGCCTTGGCTGTTTGATGCGTCACATCCTAGGATTTTACCATTCTGTAGCGGCATTTTGTAGCTTTCACGCAGAAAACTAGTATAGAAATTACAATCCAAATGTGACGAAGCGCATATTTTGGACACCAAGAATATTTGTGGTTAGAGTATACCTAAGGTTTTCTTACTTTAATATATTAAATTGGTTTTACTCTTATGGTGTATCCTTTTTTTCTTATGCATGTATAGTGATGAACGTAGCTCCTCGACATGTCTACGAGGCGTATGAACTACATACAGATTGTAATCAACTTACAATTGTGATCAACGTCCCCCTATTATGTAATAGAAAGTATGTCCCTTTTGTAGCACAGTTTTTTTTATTAGATAAAAGTTATTTCAAGAAGGATTTAGTTCAAACAATATTATGCTTAAGATAAAAACTACCTCTCTAAGACGTGAGCCCACCGGTTGACAGGATAAGTGTTAGTATTGTAGTAATTGTATAAATATGAAGACCATGAAAATAGATACGATAAAAAGAGCACGCTTTTGTGCAACAGCAACATTTTTTGAATGTACGGGACTAAGAATAAGTATGTGAGCGTATGTGGCAGGTGCGAGCGTGACATTAGAGATGTTATCAGCGTAGGAAGTTGTTACGTAATAATCGGAAAATTCGATGATAGCGGGAAGTCTCCTACTAGCCACCCTGGCCGGACGCACGTAGGGCCATGGCTAGATTCTGTACTTCTCCTATCTATATACTATATAGACGGGCCAAAATTGGCGGCGTCGTGCTAGTTCACAAGGAAGTCGGTTTTTTTGCATAATTATGTTCGTTAGACCTCACAGATTAAGAAACTACATGTTGCCACCGCGCAACCTGATGACAATTTGTTCAAGCAAACTTTTTTAAAACAAATTAGTAAAAATAATTTTTTGGACCTGAAAAAAATACTTTTAGTTTGTTTTAGTCATTCTCTACCGAAAAGATATCTAGTCATTATTTCGTAGGTTGCGTCGTTTTTGAGTAAAAAATTCGCAAAGTTATAAAAAATGCGGATTTTTCGATTTTTAGAGCCTCGTCAAAGTATGAAAATAAAATTTTTTTGGTATAGGTACACCGCATAAACATCAACTATCAACCTTCCTCTACAACCTCCAAAAAAGGAAATTTCAAAAAATTAAATAGCAACATTGTTTTTTACAGTAAACATTAAGGCTGTTTCTGCGTGCGCGCCCGAGTGCGCCCGCCGCGCCAATGATATATATAGTTATACACTAGTACAGGCAGTCAGATGTACCAAAACTTCATGAATGTATATTTTAATACTGAGTCACTTAATTTTCTTTAGTGTAGACTGAAAAAAAAAATATGAATGTTAACCTGGTGCAGAGCAAACTTGGATCATGCATATCTCGATAGCTAAACACCAATCTTCCTGGAGTGGATTGATGGATTCGAGGAAACACAAAATTATCTACCTGATGCACCAGAATATTTGATGTATAGTTCAAGACATACTTAGAAACTTGAATTCCTGGAGCGTAGTCGAGGTAAAATGTTATTATTGATCCGGTTCTCCAGAACTTTAAATTGTGCACACTGCACTATTTAACCTCTAAAGCAGATCAAAAAGAAAATAGTAGCTTTCCTCACAAATAGGCATCTCTCCAGGGCGGTCCTTAGGCGGATGCACATGAGTAGCGAGTCCAATTTTTTTACTGAGGGTGTACTAGGGTCGCAAAAGTTCCCGAGGTAGGAAAAGTGTTATTTTGAACCTAGTGTACTAGGCTATCGAAAGAAGTGTATTCTAATAAACACCTTATTGATTTGATATTACTGATTCCTGCATGTTTTTCAAAAAAATCGTAGATGAATTGTGTACAAATATACAAAGATTGTGTAGAATCACTTTCGTATACAAACTGTGTACAGACTGGATAAAAGCCAGGCACAATCTGTATATAACTTTTTTACTTTTGCTACGAAAACCAACAGAGTAGCGGTGATTTGAACTCGATTTTGAGATCACTACATCAATATCTTAACAGGCCCCTATTATACTTGAATCCATCAGTGCCTTATTTTATTTATTAGCCTCGCTGTTGAACTACGTCCGAAGCTCAACTTGAACATTATTCCTGCTGAGCAATTACTCGTGCACACAGAGGTAGAATGTTAAGCGATTTCGTGTACTTTCTTACACATTTTAAACAAAATACTTGATCTTGCAGAACATTTTGCGTGCTCCAAAGTATAAATATTCCGTGTGCATACTTACCACTACTTGGCTAGCTAAAATAAATGTTATAATAAGCTGACTTCAATGCGCTTGTCCTCAGTACTCCAGTTTGACGAGGTATCAGAGATTTTATTGAACCTCGTACTATGCATTCATATGATATTTCATTCTTTATGTTTAGTTCCTTTTGGCGCACGTATATGGGAACAGGGGTTTTGCATTAATTTTTTTTTTTTAAATCCATTCAGACCGTTAGGTAGATTATTATCAAAAAATATTTGACACGTATTATGCTTCTTTTATAAAAAGAAAAAATGACAAAGATAAAGTACATATAAGTTTCGGAGTGGTGTTAGAGTAAGTCATATAATATAATGATTTATGACTTATCCATTATTGTGATATGTTATACGCCTCCCACTATTAAACTTTGATGTTCTTTATCTTTGTTGGTTTCTGTTTAATTACATAAAAAAAGTAAAAGATACGTGTCTAATATTTTTCGATGATGTATCTTACGGACCTAATGGATTTAGAAAAAAGTTTTACATAAGGTCCCTGTTCACGTTTCTTTGATTCCGAGATAATCTCATTTATAGTCAATAATAAATTTTCGTAATAGAATCTCCAAAAATTAAAAATCCAGTCGAGAAACTATGGAAATTTTTTAACATATCAGAACTGTTTTGTATACAAACCGTTTTAGTCGAAACATCTCATTAAAAATATCAACACATCTAGTAATAGCATTTTTGAAAATAAGAGAGATCAAACGATCGTAGTTCCGTGCAATCGGCAATCACGAATACCTACCCATAATACGCGAGTA
This sequence comes from Copidosoma aretas, assembly GCA_030522625.1. Classification (NCBI taxonomy): domain Eukaryota; kingdom Metazoa; phylum Arthropoda; class Insecta; order Hymenoptera; family Encyrtidae; genus Copidosoma; species Copidosoma aretas. The sequence goes on along the minus strand of JAPYYV010008232.1, from coordinate 3,832 downwards.
TCCCAATGCAAGTGGAAAGTTTTCAAATCACAAGCGATATAAAATCATAAATCCACGCAAGTAGGTATCCGAGCTTCGCAAAAGTTCTTATTGCTGCGTCAGAAGGATTGCACGCGCGCTCGCGTCGAGCTGTATTTATGCCACGCAGTAAGTGTGAATCAGGTTTGCTCGTCCGATGCGAAAATAGATTTCCCCAGCCCCGTCGAGTGAGTTCTATTGTATCGATACACGTAATATATACGCGAGACGCCTGTTTTCGTATTAATTGCAGAATCAATTCACTCGCAACGAGCACATTAATATCCGAGCAATAATAAAGTGTCATCATTGCCGTGATCTGCGCCTCCTCTCCACCGCCCTCCCAGCGTCCGCAACCTCATGCAATCCTTTATTTCCTTGCCTCCATCGCCTTTTATGCTCGAGCGTCAAATGTGTGCGTACGTGTATGCACGTGCAGCGCAGCCCGCTTCTTCCGCTCTGCAGGCCTTTTTCCTAGGCTCTACCCGCCGAGCCACCTCCTACAAAGCCAAGAGTACATATAGGTGCTGGGAAAGGGGAATGGTGGCGAGGGGAGCCAACGGCGGACGAATAAGACGAAGACGGAGCATATTATTCCGAAGGGGTAAAACCTCGGAAACGAATCTGCGTTACGGGATAATGCGAATATCTTTCCGTACTGCGGATGATGTGCGCCGGTTGTCGTATAGGCGCACAACGTGCACGTTCCCGCACACACTCTCGCACACGATATCACACGTTATAGGACCGTAAGTACGTGCAGTTCACGTGTGCGCGTGTGCACATCTTTCTAGCTAGTGCATCATGCTGTATCCATCTGCGAAGGTACATAATACGTACAGCTGCAGTGTAGGTATGAGCGAAGCTTGCGTGTAAGTATATAAGTATGAGAGCGAGCCAGAAGACATTCCTGATACCCGCCGCCGACGCCTCTCCTCCACCTCCGCGGCTCTGTCTCACGCCCCCGTCAGGAAAAATCCCCGATACCTCTCCTCCCCCTCCATCCGCCCCCTTTCTCTCCCTCCCTCCCTTCAAGATATTTTTCCGTTCTGTGTTCTGCTGTTGATTCCGCCCGCCGCCGTGGCCGTGCGGCTTCATTCGCGGCTTGCCGCTCGCTCGGACGCTCCGCACGGGGCTATGGGTAATAAGCCACCCTAGACCATCGGGTCTAATCACCGACGGGTAGAGTGGTGCGCCATTTCACCTATGTGTGTTCACTGTTCTTTGCTCGCCCACGCTCATGAATTTAGATGGGAAATCTGTATTTTTCTACCCGCCACGCGTCGCGTTTGTTGCTGCCGCCGCTGCTATTGCTGCTGCTGCACATTCCTCTGTTCCTTTCCTTTCTTTATTCCTTTCAGAGAAAACTGATTCCGTGTTGATTTGTCTTCTGCTTCTCTGCCACGGACAATCGCTGGTGACACAGATGGCCTTTCAACTGTTTTTTGAAAGTAAATGTTTCATCATAGAGGAAAGATTTTTAGATTAGTCTTTTTTTTTTTTAAACAGCGAACTAATGGATTAAAATATTACAGAAAATAACATAACCAATAAATATGTATGATTCAAGTCAGTATACTCTTTCATAAATGTTTACGCAAAACATTGACAAATAGAGATAAAATCAATGATTCAACATTGACGTCAAACTTTATATTCGTAAACAAAACCATTATTAAAAAAAGTTAATTAAAAACATGCTATAATGTTTGCATACAATGACTTGAGATCTAAGTCATGTAGTCAAGTTTTTACCGAAGTCTAATTATTACTTCCATATCCTCACCTCCTTGTAGCAGATTATATCAGTGGTTCGCATTTTCTCTAGAGCATTCACTGGGCCCAAGGGCGCTTGTGGAGCAACAAGCTACAGCAAGCTTTAATAACGTTAGAGACGGATCTGAACCACGTTTAATGAGATTTTTTGTACTGAGCTTAGCCATTTTTACACAGCCATTTTCATCACCACTTTTTTTTAACTTTTTACAATTCAATGCGTTAAAAAGAGTTCAAAATTTGGTATCAGTACAGAAATCACGTTCTTTTTTAAATTTCTACTTTACAGATAGAAGATGCTCATGGTAAATAGCCAAATACCCTACTGGGCTTGGACCACAGCCTGCACGTCTGAGAAATCTCTTTCACACGTGCTTCTTTTTAATCCTGGTTTGGTGGTTAAGTCACGTTAAATCTCAGTCCTCATTGTTGTGTAGGTGATGGATAGTGAATCAAGGGCTGTTATTATCTTAAGCCAATGATAAAAAATGCAAATGTATAGCAATTTAGAAATTTGAAGCCATAAAAGCATTGTACTTACCGTAGGAACTGGAAAAAAAAGCTGATTCAAAATCTTGTAAAAGTCTAATGCATACTCGGATCGTACGAGAACAATAGTTATTTCATGCGACATGATTTGTTTGATTATACCATTTTTGATCATAAAAATTCATGCCTACAGAGAAAACATACTTAATGCCAGGATTTCTAAATGTTTGTAAGATCATTTTAGATGATAGAAGTAAAAAATTTTGCAAGAAATAAACAACGTGCAAAAAATGCAAAAGCAAATAGGTATTACATTAGTACTATCAGTATTCAGGAAGAACCCTAGTAGTGGTATTAAGTAATGGTAAAAGAAAGATAAAAATGGCACATGAGTGCGCATTCATGGCAGCAGAAAATGCAGAGAGATGACTCTTAAACTGAGCCCAATAAAAAAATGGCTAAGTTGTTTCGGCATTCGGAGAGATAGACAATTAAGTCCGAAAAAATTGAGTAATTACTATACATAAATTATACGAGCGTCTTTAGAGGGTAAAGTCGAGCGGCCGGTGAATCTGTGTCTGAAGACTACTTATTCAATACAAATACCTACTTGCTGCTGTTGCTGTGGCTATACGACTCCTCAGGGGCCCGATAAAGGTAGGTATGCGCCGAGCAGTAAAGGCAGGTACAAGCATATCGCGACGACAAAAGCAAGCCAGCAGCACATCAGTTGAGTTTATAATGCATGTATGTACCTATATCTTCGACAAAAACTATATGTGCCTTTGAACAGGAGCTATTATGATCACGATTTCTGACCACGCGGCGCTCTGAATATATACACACCACATGCATTCGTAGAGCGTCCGTCCAACCGCTCATCTGACCGCGCGCGCCGTGTTGTAAACTGCTAATATCAAACGACTAGAGAGAAGACGCGAGAGTTCACGTAGCGCCACTTACACAGTGTTTTCCATATCTCTATCTCTGTATGTGTGTATGTGTGTTCTTCTCCATTCTAATGACCTCAGCGTGCAGAAGGTAGGGTACTCAAACATTAAGGGAGAGCGGGGCACTATCGTCAATGCAGGTAGATTCGTCACCCCTGTTTTCTTTTAATAAAAGAAACTTTTTGGTTAAAAAATGGTTGAAAATGAATGTCTAGCATTCCCACTAATTTCGTTTATAAAAAGGACGTAAATAAAATGAGCAGAAAATCTACAGTAAGCACTTGAATTTTGACAGTGAGAAAAAAATTTTTTTTGGTTTTTTAACAGTCTGTACGCAATTACAAAAAATTTTATGACTGTTGCATTCAGTTGTATTGTTTAGAATAGGACTTCTTCTTTAATCTGCTTTTTGTAAAATCAGTCTACGATGTGTAGAGAAAAAGTTGTATTGATTTTAAAAAAGGTTCTGTATGGGGCACTATCGTCACCTGAGGTAGGGCATGATCGGCACGGACGACACGGCGACGCATCAGAGCGAGCTGTACGAAGGCCGTGCGCCGCTATACTACATAACCTAAGGGGAATGTAAACAAACTAGC
>JAPYYV010008231.1:0-22013 GCA_030522625.1 Copidosoma aretas | reverse complement strand
ACACACATATTGGTGGTGGTAAAACTTCTTTTTCAGAAAAAGAAAATCTTGTGTACATAATATTCTTTAATATTTTCTGATGCTAATTATCGAAGTTTTCATAATAAAAGTAATATATTTCCAATTTATTTCACTAGAGCATATTTATAATTTATTTGATTGATTTTTAGAATATCTGTTAAAATTTCCGTTAATTTCGTATGCTGATTTGGACAAGAAATTATTTTAAGAAGTATCGTACTGGCTGAGAACAATCTCGAGATCTTAGCAAAAATCATATAGTTTTAATTACTCCCTATACCCTCGACAATACAATACTCCAATACATTATTATGCAACTGCTTGCACTCAGCGCTTAATTTTTACACAAATTTTATTAAAGTGCAGACACTTTTTTATCAACAATATTTCACCGTGTCATATTCTGCATGAATGCAAAAAACTACAAAATGATGGAACTAATCACGTACGCACAAATATTACTATAATATGAATCCATAATTTGTATTAAATTAAATCATAATTTACATTTATGTATGAAAGTATTTATGAAACAATCAGAAGCGTTTTGCAAAGCTAGTCTTCTTCCGAGTGCCGTGAGCAAAGCTTGTCTTCTTCCGAGTTTGGCATGTAGTGCTATAGCTTACGTTTGACTGCGATGAGCAAAGCTAGTCTTCCTCCGAGCGCCGTGAGCAAAGCTTGTCTTCCTCCGAGTGTGGCGAGTAGTGCTATAGCTTACGTTTGACTGCGCTGAGCAAAGCAAGTCTTCCTCCGAACAAAGTGAGCAAAGCTAGTCTTCCTCCGGCCTCGTGAGCTAAGCTTTTCTTCCTGCGAACGTGAGCTAAGCTTTTCTTCCTCCGGGACGCCGATATAACCTGTAGCAACCTTTGACATATACAGTTTATGATCTGCACCAACAGCACTATCTTTCGTGCCAACTTTGCTTGTGTAGTCTGCTTCTGTAAGATGGTGCAAGGCTGGTAAAACAGAGCAAAAAAGTAAACCCCAACTATTAGCAAGAGTATGTAACGGTAAAGTTCTTCTGTGTGCACCGGTGCCTACTCGAATCCAGAGTTCCTGTAAATTGATGTATGTATGTGAGTTGTAAACATAAATTTAGTAATTATTAATTATTATTAATAATAAAATATATTTGCAAACATATTACCTATAAGCCATAATTTTAAATACTGGCCAGCAATGCATCATTAAAACAAAAACATCTGTAAAATAAATAACTTTTTTTTTTGTTTTGTGTATGCGTGGTATACGTGTACAACAATTCAGGAGTCAGCTTCTTATATATCATTCCTTTATGAAGTATTTAAAACTTGCAGATTCTCTTCGAAATTAGATTTACAAGGAGCTTCAGTAGTGGAACTGCAAATTATCTCAATCCCAGGCCAAAGGTCATTAAATTATGAAATATGTACTGATGTATAAAAAATTTGCAATATCACTTTTTTTTTCACTCGATGCCCAAAAAAAAATTCTTCTTTCGGCACATGTATGTTTTCGTTAATATTTTTTAATTGAATCGACTTAGAATCGTACTTGCTCGATCTTTCTGTAAACTTCAGAGAGTTTTCAATGCACAGATCGAACACAAAATTGATTCTTTCAACTTCTGTTTTTGATGTGAATTTAATTAAATTACAAAATTGTCTAGAAAAATCTTTAAAAGTTTTCATTGTTTTTAATTTTAACTTCCGACATTGTAGCATAACATCTACAATTAAAGTAAAAGTATTCAAAGCACGTTTCTGGCACTGCATAAGAAACGTTTTATAATTTTTTTTAATCTCTTTAACGATATCACTTTTATGTTTTTCTCTTTTAAATTTACCATGATCATTATATGAATAAACTTTTTTTCGGACGATTAGATGATTGCTCTAAAGAGCAAGATCGCCTGCAACTGACGTAAAAAAATTTGACGATCTTTTTACAGTAAAATTACCCTTCAACAATTCTCTGTGTAATTCTGGCATTGAAGTGGGTAGTTTCAAAATATCTTCTACATACAGAGACAAATATCGTGTACAATTTGTACGATCGAAAACACGAAAAACAGGAAGAAATTTCGTTTGTGTGCTAACATGTAACTCCCAATCACCTAAACGATTTGATCGAATCGAATCTCTCAATAATTGTGATAAAATAAAAAAATTAACCCAATATCGAAACAGTGGAGATTCTTTACTTCTGTTTTCAATAAAATTATTTAATTTTTGTAGATTTTCAGATGAGTGGTTAAATATATGAAAAAAACTTTTATACTCATCAAAGCTTTCTTCGCTAAATGCATTTTGTAAACATTGTAAGTTCACTAGTTCATTTTTATAGTCATTTATATCAATTTCATTAAACATTGCTCTAGCAACAGCTGCCATAGAGCTTATGCAAGTAAAAAAATTTCTCGACTTCATCTGACATAATGGTTTCCTTTAATCACTTGTTCTGTCACTCCGAAAGTTTCGGTTTTGATGAATAGTTATTCGATTCCACTGTCTTGTATATATTTACCGATGCAGGTTTGTAAAACTTTTGTGGTATGAAAATTTTCCATCATCAAAAATATATTTCCAAACAATTGCGAGTATAACAACTGAAGTTTTTTTGCTATTCTGTATACTCCTTTGTCGCAAAATAACGGCAGATACTTTTTTTTCGAGGTGTTCACAAATGTTTGAAAAGTTGCACATGGCAGCTTACACAGTGGAAAATTCAGTAACAGAGTGTGGCATTATAGGTAAGAGAGCGACTTTTCGAGTTTGTCTGTTATCTTCAAATACAATGGAATTGAAAGTACTCCATTTTGGAATGGATTGAATATCTTCCTTATGAGACTAATTCAAGTGATTTGTAATTCTCATGCGCCTCATGAACTGCGTAAAATCCTGTTTCCGTAAAACTTGAAACATGCTTAGAGTTGCCAAATGATAACCAGTATGTTTTTCCGTAAGAATAATTTTTTCTACAGATTTATTAACGTTTTTAATTATTTGGCAGGATATCTTTTGATCGAAAGATCTGATTCTTTTATCAATAGATATCGTTATAAGAAAAGGTTTTTCAAAATTATGTGATAATTGAAACATAACATAGACAGTATCATGGGTACTGTTTAAGCCGGTTGCAGTGCACTAATTTTCATCAAAATTATCAAACACTGCCGTGGTTAACATTGATTCATCAAAATCAACGGGCAAAGAAATGTTATTATCTAAATTAATGAATGCATATGATGCAAGCATATTTTTGTACTTTAACTTGTGGTCATACAAAATAGCCAAACCCAAGTGATTAAAACCTATCAAACTTTTACTTCTATATGTAATATGGGGATGGCGACTGACGACTTTTGACCGATAAGAGGGCGCCAGGGAGACAAGACTCCAGCCAATCAGAGCATTCAAAATATCGATATCTATAGGTATACATCAATGTAATCCGGGGGCTTGCCTCCCTGGCGCCATCCGAGCTGAGCTTGCTAGGTCGCCATCCCCATAGACTGCAAAGCTATTCAAAATAGGGAAAGGAGTTGGAGTTACTCCGTTGGTGAAAATATGATTCATAATATTAAATAATAAAATTTTTTTAAGTTATTTATTTTAAAAAATAATACGTCTCTTTTTTTCGGTACTTCTAACGCTTTTTGCGATTGATTAAAATCGTCTACACGAAAATTGAATAACTCGCTAAAAAATTCTAAAAATTCAAGAAGAATTTCGGTATTTTCCTACGGAAATTTTAGAGCACTTTCATCCCAAAATTTATTTTTTAGTTTAAATTCAGTCTTATTCAAAGAATTTTTTATTATTTTTGCACTGTCTTTTAAGATATTTTGCGGTTTCAGTTTCGCTAAGAGTGTGCCCAAAGACGAATCTACAGAGAAAAAAGTGATGGGTCAGGTGATGAAGTCTCTTTATTCGTTTTGTGATTAGCTGAGACTGGTCAAGCGCGGGTAAATTTGAAATCGAGATTATGAAACATTGAATAAAAAGTAGTATCAATGAAAAAAAAATTAAAACTTTATGTTCCGATCGGCTAATCGTTTGATTTTTCTTACAAAATCGTGAAAATGAATATGATTTAATGTCGGGGGCTGGCGCGCGGAGCGCGCAGAGGGCGGAGCCCCCTAGCGAAAAAAAAAAATCATGAAGGTTTTTGTCTATTAGATAGAACCAAGAATTCAATTGTCTCACTAAAATTTTTCATCATAATTTTTTACATCTTGATTTTCCGCTCTTACTTCTGAGAGTATAATTTTATCAGCTAAATTGCCCATTTCTGACAAAACAAATATCTCTCCAGATTCTAGTCTTGAATCGATGCTAGAAATGATACAAGCTGTAACTTCTTGTTTATTTACTAACAGTTTGTTCACATCTGATTGCGTATTTAGTATTTCATTACTACTAACTTCGATGCCATTTTCATTATTAATTACGTTTTGCTGAATCATATCTTTCTCTCGTTTATATCTAATTTCATACAGTCGTAAACAATTTTCGTGGTAAAAAACTTGGGAATAGAACACATCATCACTAGTTCGTAAATAAGCAGTCAATGTTCGTGACTCAGAGAAGAACTTTAAAGTTTCAATAAAAAATTTTGCTTTGTTTTCGTTACTTATCGTAAAAAGAGTGGAATTACCTTTGTGTTTATACATACCGCAAATAATGCATGATAATCTAGTGTGATTTTGAGGACCTTTAAACGATTTATCCCTGGTTTCAAATTGGGAATCAGTCAAGTTGGCTTGATCTTCGGGTTCACAAATATTCAATGAATTAATGTCACACACTTTAATAAGTTCTTAAGCAATAAAAAAGAAGTTCATCGGATTCCAAACTTTTTATCTTTTCCACACAAAATCCTTTTTGTCACATGCTGCGCTGCGTATTTTGTTGCAACCATATACTGTACTTGTTCATTTATCGTTCTGAATTAATTTATTCAAGTAATAAATTGATTATTCATCTGATCTTTCTTATGTCTAGCAAACAAGCTTGAACTTATTAACTACTTGAGATATGCGAAAAACTAAAATACAGGTTCTCTGCAGTTTTCGAAAATATGCGCGAACACGTAACAACCTGACAGGGTCCACAATTTAACATACTGTATTGATCAACATTTATTACGATTCGTACACGTAATTCACAAAACGGTTATCTACTCTCCTCTGCTCTTAAAGCTAGAAAATCCGTCGTCACTAACAAATCAAACTATTCTTAAATTTAAAATATGTTATAAATTAAATTTTTCATGCTATTAAAATTTTTTTAAAGTTAGGGTATCGGGACTTGTTTTTAAGATAATTTAGTTTAAAGTATCGTCTTTTAACATAGGTTGTAATGGAATATACCAATAACAGCTTTAAAGACATACGTAACAAATCAAACTATTTGTATACAAAATACTATACGAATCTTCAAAATTTCTGCTTTATTCTAGTTCTTTCAAATTATGGTGTGTCAGTACCAGGGACGATAACGAAACTATTCTGCTTTTTTGATTTATCTCAATTTTTGGCCACAATAACTAAAGTATTTGGTACTAATTATATTGTAAAATTGTAAATAAATAGGCTCAATTTAAAACCAAGTTCATATTTCTATTTATTTATTTATTTTTAAGTTATTGCAAAAGAAACGAAATCAATAACGTTATTCAGAGTAAATAAAAGTCAGCTTATTGATTAATATTCTTCCCATTACAAAATATTACAGCCATAACCTATATGACTGTCATAAAACGCTAAATGACGCGTACACTTGTTTGACTACCTCAGTCCAGGGATTTTCTACCTTAAGAGACACTAAAACAAAAGTACGTCCGCTGCAGTTTTGCAAGTATTACAAGACACGTGAAAACTTGAAAAAGTGCACGATCAAACGCGAAAACAGTCCGTAGCTCTTCTTCATTTCACACAGACGCAAAATAAGTTTTCCTTAATTAACTAGACGAAATTTTAAAAATCCGCAATTCTTATCCATAAAATTTCAAAATGAGATTAATATTCTTAGAACTGATGATAAAATTTAATTTTGCGTATGAATTGTCCCGATTGTCTCGGAAAATATTAGTTTTTCCAAAAATGAGTAATAAGTTGCGTTAAATTCAAAAATACACAACTTTTGTCTAAATATTCTCTTCGCGATTGCCAATACCAATATTTTTTAACTTATTTGAAAAAACGAGTTTTTTAACACTAAAATTGTTTATAACAATTACGGGATAGATAATTTGGGCTGATACCATTTAAAATCGGATTCTCCGTGCCAAAATACATATAAATCTGCCTGGGTACTGAATGGACATGAAAATGCATGTACTTCGTTACCCAACTTCCGGATCAGTATGATTTTTCTCAATTGTCTCGGAAAATATTAGCTTTTCGAAAAGACACCATAAGTAAAAAATTCTGTAAAATTAAAAAGTACACAAATTTCGTCTAAAACTTTGTTTTTGCAATGTCAATATTTTTCAAGTTATTTGAAAAAAAAAACGAGTTTTTTAATACTGAAATTATTTATAACGATTTCGGGACAAATAACTTTGGCTGATACCATTGAAAATCGGATTCTCCGTGCCAAAATACATATAAATCAGCCTGGGTACTAAACGGACATAAAAATGCATTCACTTTGGTACTAAGATAAAAGACTAAAAGAAAAAAAATAAAAAAAAAAAAAAAAAAATGGGTATGTCACGTGTGACACACCGCAGAAGTGAGAAAATAGAAGATATTTAAAATATGTATGTTTCAAAAGAGAGAGAGCGAGAGTTTGTCAGTGAAGAAGTGAGGTGTTGGAAGTCATGGAGGTATGAGGAGTGACCGCACAAAAGTTGACTATGGTGGCGCTGATTGTACTTAAGCCATGATATTAATGAAAGCAAGGAAGACAGTCAGTTTCCTCTACTTTTTATCCCAGATAGACTCCCGATAGTCTGTCTCCATAACTCTCATTAAGTTAAAATGCCATCTAGGCTTAAGTACAATCAGCGCCACCGCAGTCAACTTTTTTGCGGTTACTCCTCATTGGCATGATAAGTAAAACAAAATTTATATAAAATGCAATAAGTTTATTTAATATATCAATGAAGCTGTTAACAATGGTATAAAAACGTTATAAATTTATAAAGTGCTAATTACGAAGTAATATAATTATAATATGTATGTATGTATTTAGTACATGTATACAATAACCCCCCTAGGGTACTTAGTACTTTGGCCATAAAGTTAAAAAATATTTTTTGCTTATTACCATGATAAATTAATATCTCAATCACATATTAAAATTTAAGAGTCTAATTGGCCTGAAAATGTTTAAAATATAGATAAAAATAACGATAAGAACTCGTCATTGTCGTCTGCGCATGCGTAGAAGACGATAAATTACTTTCTTTTCAATTTTCTCGAAATTTAACGTGTTGACCCTTTTTTTTTTTTAAAGTAATAGATTCTTTATAATTACAGCATATGTACCAATTTGATTTCTGGGCCCACAGCGTCTTTTCGCGGTGTAGTAGTCAATTAAATTTAGAGTTCCATAAGGTTACGCGTAAAAAGACAAATTTTCACAAGCGATTTTCTCGAATGAATGTGTTGACCTACCTATTTTCTTTTTAAAAAAAAATCTGGCATACTGTATTTACCTCATCTCTGAATTTCAGTGCTAGCCAGAATTTTATTCAAAATCGCCAAAGCCTCCTTTAATTTCGTACACACATACAAGTATATATTATCGCACGTTCACTCATGTGCATATATTATACTACATAGATTATAAAAGACGACATGGCTACACAGTGGTAAAAGTATTACTTAACTATAAAGCGGCGCGGGCGTCTTAACTGTTAAGGAATATGGCTTTGAATGCATGCTTATTCCTTAACAGTTAAGACGCCACTTTATAGTTAAGGAATACTTCTACCAGTGCACTAGAGCTCTGGCACAGCGTATGTAAAACGTAACTGTGGTCTCGGTGTCATGTTACCCACCCCACAAGCTGCTCTAGAGATTTTTTCTCCAATTATTTTTGCACATGTACATTTGATGTTACTGTTTTTTTAAAGGTTGTGTTGTTCTAGAATTATTTTAGAATAATTTGTACGTGTTTGTATTCATATCCGTAACGTGCTGTAAATTTTTTCTAAATTTTTTACCAATTTCTTACCAAGATATACCCGAAATTAGGAAAATTGTGGTTATGTCGTAACGTCGACTAAAACCTCTCTATTCGTCCGCCTCGATGTTTTTTTACTCTAGGGAACCCATATAAATCGTTATTTTCGGTCTATTTGGCTTCTTTTTCACGATACAGCGTATTTTTTTTATATTCAAAGGTTATTTGTACGCATGACCATGGAAAATCATTTCTGCATTTTTGTCATTCTTCACTAAACATGATGTAATTTTTAGCAAAATTTTCCTCCTTAATTACATGAAGATACATCCAAACACTGAAATTCAAGGTTATGTTTTCACATAACTCAACACCTCTCTATTTGTGCACTGCGGTGTTTTTTTTCCCTTTAGGAAATCCGTGAAAATTGTTATTTTTTGTCCATTTTGCTTTCTTTTGAAGATATAGCGTATTTTTCAATATCTGGAGGTTACATAATACTATAAAAACCAGTTAAATATTAGCTGTCTGCATAGATCTGCCGTGCATGCAAAAATTTTTTAGCAATTGTACTAAAATAAAAATAAAACTTTGTTGAAATAAAAATATCAGTCTATGTGTGTATTATATGTACACACACTACGCACAGCATACACTACACACACGATAATATTAGTCATACATTGACTATACATATATATGTGGCGAAATCCGAAGGCGATCAGTAGGACTTGAGAGTCACCAAGTCCCAGTATATTCGCTTCGTGCAGCAATCTGAAACAGCGCCGTCTGTGTCACGTGCGTGGGGAAAAATCGGTACTAACTTACAAGAATACATAGCATCTTGTGGGCCATGACCTTTTATACATTTTTTTTGAGGCATTGATGGATCTCTTGTAAATAAGTTACGTTTTTTTAGTGTTGGGTTTAAGTTTCGAACCTACAGTAATTTTTTTACTGCTTTATAATGAAAAAAATGTTCTACAGAGAAAAAAGTGATGGGTCACGTGATAAAGCCTCTTTATTTGTTTTGTGATTGGCTGAGACTGGTACAGCGCGGGTAAATTTAAAATTGAGATTCTGAAAAATTGAATAAAAAATTAAAACTTCATGTTCTGATTGGCTAATCATTTGATTTTTCTTAAAAATCGTGGAAATTGATATGATTTAATGGCGGGGGTTGGCGCGCGGAGCGCGCAGGGGGCAGAGCCCCCTAGTTTCCATAAAAAATACATGTGTTTTGTGAGTTGGTATGAACAATTTTTCCCGTTGGTGGCGCTGTTTTAGATTGCTGCACGAAGCGAATACATAAATGTACGTATTTACGTACGTACGTACGTTTCTTCCGTTTTGGTCCACAACCAAGGCGTGCCAAAAAAAGTTCTCACTTAAAAAATGTATTATAAAAACATATCATCTCAAAAATGTATTATAAAAATCTATCATCTCAAAAATGTATCATAAAAACGGGTCATCCTAATAATGTATTATAAAAACGTTCGTTTAATAATACCGCAGAAAAACATATTATCTCGTACAAAAAGGTAGCATCTTAAATAATATCATATTTTATTCTGATTTGTTTTGACAGTTTAACATCGTTTCATGTACATTTTAATTGAAAAACATTAAGCATGAAAAGTAATACTTACTTTTTTAATGCGTATGAATAAACGTAAGATCTACGGTGAGTAATACTAAATATTACTTTTATAAACTATTACAATAATACTTAAACTTTGAGGGAATTAATTTTTCAGCACAAAGTGTATGGAAATGAAAAAAAAATTTCTTATCATATGTACTCTTTATTAGTTGTCAGCGTACCTGGCCAAAACGGAGAACTTCAAGTACAGAAAATAAATTCAAACGAATTGAAAACACAGCTTTTACACCAAAATTTTACATAAGTTTGATCTCCGGAACTGTTTCTTAATTTTATGTTTCAATTAAACGAACCACACTTAAAGTCCCTATTATTATCCATACTTATTCCGAACACAAAAAATAAAAATTTAATTAGACATATCTATATACTCGCTGAACTTAACTAGTAGTCGCGGTACGAGAGCATCTGAAAATTGAATAAGTCTTGGTCGCAGCCAACAAGACAAAATTAGGTTTAAAACTAAGGAAAAATGAGTAAATTAACATACTGAAGCCTTGAATAAATCCCAGCCCCGGAACTACCTTTGTTATTGCAAAATTGTTGCGAAATCGGTGTTTTTTAGGATTATTTGTAATTATCTGGCAAAGTATGCATTTTAGAGAAAAATAATTCGAGTAAAAGTTGTTGAGGAGATGATTTTACACAAGGAGAAATGGTTCAAAAATTTGTATGTAATTGTTTTTAACGGCTGACAAAGTTGAAAATACAAAAAATTTCAAAATGAATAAAAAAGCATATCGGAGTGGTCGAAATTATACGAAAATCGAGTATGTGTAGTCTTTGGAATGTTGAGCAGTCCCGCAAGTCCGATCGCGAAATTAAAAAATGGCAGCCTATAGCAAAATTATTCAGGTGAAATATCGATGTTGCAATAAAAAGTGTCACAGGCATCAGATCCAAATCTGGTTTTTTGCAATCGATAGGTATCTCTGGTACATTTCATCTGTCAAAAAATGAAAATTTTCAATAAACAAACAACGCTGTAAATTAACAAAAACCCGTTGCTATGGATCGTATTCCCGTCAATCTACAACTTAGAGATTTGGACTAAAGTTTATTCGATTGCACTTATTTTTTAACGAATTCACGTCAAAAAAAAATGTGATATGACTAATAGGAGCGAAGATACGTTTTTTTTTCCATCGTGTACAGTGGCCGCTATATTAAATATTTTGACTTCGCCCTTGGCCTACTGTTTCTTCATAACTTACTGTACAACAAAAATTTTCTTCCGATGAGTTGACGTTCATCCTGTTGCTGTAAACTGCCAAGATAAACAGTACAAAAAAACGCGTCCGCATCGGCTACCTAGCGCGCGAGCGACTAGTACGGCGCGCATGCGCAGTAGCTTCAATACGGCTCTCTGGCTCTCGGTCAGGCCTTGTCCGTCGCAGCGTGAAAATTGGTTGCATGATTTATTCAAGCTCGATAAAATTGCATACGACTATGGGATTTTCTCTATTTTTATGTATTTTTGTCTCAGCTACACGCTGATGCTGTTAATTTTTCCCTGTAGTAGCACGTTTTTTGGTACATCTCAGTTTTACTACTGTTCAAAGTCTCTGATTCATTCGTAATTGTTATTTACTTTCATTATATACTTATTATGCACCTGCCTTTCACCCGATACATCAATACAATGACGTACCAGTTGTAAATCTTCTTTGTCCAAGTGCTTTTTTCTTTTCATCACTTTATTTTTATCTTCACTTGTCGATTTCACTAATGTCATACAGCACCCTTTGTATACTCCTTTCAGCTGAAACGCGTTCACTACACGTACCTCAATGTTCAACTGCTATTCGAGGAACTTCTCCTCCACATCTTGACCTTTAAAATGCTTGCCTTTAACAATTATATTCTTCCTTCTCCTTTCTCTCTTATCTCTTTCGTTAATTGCCTCCAAGTTTCTCACTTTTGTCCACACCTCCTCCAGCTCCTCCTTTCAACCTTCCGTTTTTACCTCCCAATCTTCTTTTTCCTTGCGCTGCTTCTCTTACCTCTCTTTTGTCAGCTTCTCTATTTTTTTATGGCCTCTTGCTTAATCCTTTTTATTTCTCTTCTCTTAACTATTTAAATCTTTTCCATTTTACCTTCCAACGAGAAGTATACTATTCCACCACACCTTATTTTGGGCGGCATCTGAACCTCACTTTTAAAGCTAGCACTTCTACCGCGATTCACTCCTCACTTTTTGCTTTACACTTTCACTACAGCAACCACCTCACAGCTTCACCTTCCTTGTAATTCACTGTAAACATTTTTCTTTTCACCTTTTTTACTGTGGTTGGCTGATTAACACGGACGTCTCACCGAGCACGTGTGCCCGGCTCGACGCGTCCTCGAGCCGTCAAAAAATTTTCTTAGTATAATGTAAGGTAATACATTTTTCTACTTTATTAAGGTTCATACGGACATACGCAAAATAAGTGACTTAGATAAGAGACTTTGCACGCTTGTTGATAGTCAATCAAATAAATTATCTATAATAAATTATTTGTGACTTAACGACCCAGTAAGCTCGTTGATTAACAAATGAATCAGTTATCCAGACAAAATAATCTATTTTCGAAGACCCATCACGCTTGTTGATTATTAAATAAACAAATGATCTACAACCTAATGGACTGGCGCGCATATTGATTGATAAATACGTAATCTCTAACCTAATGATCTGGCACGATTGTTGATTAATAAATAGATAAATTATCTATAACAAATAATCTGTAACTTAAGACCTAGCGCGCTCGTTAATTAACAAATAGATCTATTAGCTGCAAAAACAAATCCATAATCGAATGACCCAGTACGCTTATCGATTAACATATAAATAAATTACCTAAAAGAAACATTTGTAACTTAATGAGATTACACGAGAATAAACTCTCAGCGTTAAGTTCTCGTGGACTTTCTACATTAACTTCGATATTGACGAATTTCCTCGTTGCCAAAGTCAAAGCAGATTGTTGCGCAGAATTGTCACGTGAGATTTCACATGGAAATAGGGTCTAAGGGTAAATTTCTTATATATTTTCTACGTAAAATCTTACTTAAAGAATACATTTAAAACTGACGTCAAGTAGATATTCTACGTACGATTTTATGGTTTAAGTAGTATCTTCCAGGATTCCTACAAAGAAACTCTATGCAAAAATTCACCAAAAAGTAGGAACATGAAATTTTCTCGGCCTATAATTGCACGTGGACAATCAAAGAAAAGTCTACTTTTAGTATCTCTACGTAAAATTTCGCGGTGTACGTGAAAATTTACTCGGACTTTCGCAATAGCGATATTCGTCCTCGTAAACTTACACATAGGTCATCTACAAAAATTTACCCCGAGTCAATTTTTTTACTTGAAATTCTGCGTTAATTCACGTGGAATTCCTAGCAAAAATCCACTTGGAGTTAAAAACAGGTAATTTCTTCCACCTGTAATCACACGTGGACAGCCAACAATAATTCTTCTCTCAATCATTTTCTATGTTAAATTCTACGGTCTACATGGATCCCTCGCTGATTCCTATATGTTAATTTCATGCAAAATGCAGTAGGACTCTTGTTATGGTGAGTTCTGTGACCTTGTATTCCATGTAGAGTATTTAGGAATAGTTTACTATGTGAAAATTTTTTAATGTTGAATTCTGGGGTTTTCGAAGAATTCGCATGGAATTCCACATGGAAATTCCATGGAATAATCCACTTGGACTTTTACTACTCAAAAATTTTGATATATAATTAACCGTCCAACCAATCTTTTTGGGTCCTTAAATATTTTTTAAATTACAAATAATCAATCGATGCGATGCCTATTGGCTCCGAGAATAACAGGTGCTGCCCTCACTCTCCATGTTAAATTTTATGGAGCAAAATGTAGTCAAAGTGGCCGCCATCGGTACCACGAGGGAATGTTCCACAAGAATACATATTAAAGTGACATTCATCGCCAGCCATCCCCTCCAAGACTATTTTTGGAGTGAACAATTGCTATAAATTGTATTATTTACCTAATCAGATGTATTCGACAGCTTTCTTAATAAAAAAATTAATATACACAGCGTTCTCTTTGTGACATAAGGTTCCCAATTACAACTTTTCTGCCACCTCGTAGGTAATTAAGAGATGTAAGTAAGCACGCTGCGTCACTGATTTGACTCATAAGGTTATGCAAAATCGGTGATAGGGATATAAGTAAGGCGAATAAGCATTCCTAATAATATGGTTTTTGTTTATTAATTTATTATTCACAATCGTTTACATTATCGAATACATTAAGTATATCATCGTATAATATCGGCTGGTTTCATATTTCAGTTCATGAATGATTTTCAGATTAAATAATAAAAGGTCATTATACTGAGGGTTATGTTTTAATATGTATCTATTAATTTAAAAGACACGCCAGTGGAACAAACAGGACCACAAAAAGAAGTCAGGCTTCTTTTACAGGAGTCAGCTTACTCTGTGTTTTTTGTTCGCTTGAACCGAATCTGATATCGGAATTGCCTTGGCACGTCTAAATTTTTGGCAATCAAACCTAAAACCCTCAAAATCTAATTACTAAAGCTTATTAACTAAATTCTGAAAACTAATGCGCCCCATCGCTCCTTTATCAAGAATCTTAAACAGAATAGCTTTAAATCATAAACCAACAACCCTAGAGTCCCTCTTTGAACCACCAAAGCTCGAATAACGTAACCTTGAACTCCAAAAAATCCAATAATAAAGGTTTTTAACGAAATTCTATGCACTGATGCGCGCTATGGCCTCTATCCGAATATTTTCAGCATAGTCGCCAAAAATCAAAGAATTTATCACTATGGCCCCTAATAAATCTTTTTAGCCGTTCTTCAGTCATTAAAATTTTATCTTTCAAACATTCAGTACTGTTCATCGATTCAATCAATATATTTCAACGCAATTTAGTGCTGCCAAAGTTCCCGTGAATTTATCCACGTGCAATCCACGTGAGTTTCATGTCTATTTGACGTAGATTTTACGTAGATTGCATGTGGATTTCATGTGCATTTAATACACGTGTACAATTTTCAGTAGCGCGGTATCTCAGAAAATAATGCAGTATAACGAAAAAATGCGAATAAACACGTGTTAGAGCATTAGGTAAGGCGAAAAACGCTTTATTTTCTAAAATTAATACATACAACAAATAATTTTTTTTACGCTAGGTTTTAATTTACTGTTTAAATTATAATAGCATGATATTTTGAGCGTTTTAACTACCTTTATTTGTGGATTTATAAATAAAATTTCTTTTTTCGCACATGGATTAAACGAGGAATCAACTTCGACTTTGACAACGCGGAATATTTCCTTTTAACAGTCCAATGGTAGGTAACACGCCTTGGCAAAAAAGTAAACGCTGCTCTGTCAAAAAATATTAACCTGTAACAATTCACCTACATTTTAACTTAAATCTATTCTAATTTGTATGGAATCAATTAAGATTCCACGTGGAGTACTCATGAAATTTCGAAACATAGTGAGAACCGAGCTTCAAGCAAGCAAAAATCACCAATCACTTTATTGGACTTAAGGCGGTTTTTTTTTTTTAGGTTTGAGGTTTGGTTATTGGATTATTAGTGGTTTAGAACGGGACTCCAGGGTTGTTGGTTTATGTTTTAAAGCAAGTATGTTCACGATCTTCGATACGTTTGCTATGGGGTGCATTCGTTTTCAGAATGTTGTTAAAAAGCTTCCGGTATTGGATTTTTGGGGCGTTCAAGGTTACGTTATTCGAGCTTTAGTGGTTCAAAGAAGGACTCTAAAGTTGTTACATTATGATTTACAGCTTCTCTGGTGAAGATCTTTGTTTATATGGGCAATCGGGCCCATAAGTTTACAGAATTTTGTTTAAGAACTTTTGTAACTGGATTTTTGGAGGTTTGAGGTTATGTTACAATAGCTAAGGTGGTTTAAAGAGGGACTTAATGGTTGTTGGTTTATGATTTAAAGTATTCTGTTAAAGATTTTTGATACAGGAGCAATGAGGTGCATTAGTTTTCACAATTTTGTTAATAAACTTCCGTTATTCGATTTTCGAGGGTTTAAGGTTAGATTGCCAAAAATTAAGACGTGCTAAGGCAATTCTGATATCAGATTCGGTTTCAGCGACTAAAAACACATAGTGAAAGCTGGGTCTGGAAAAAGGACCCTGATTTTTTTTTGTGGTCCCGTGTAATTATTTGTTAATAATTATTTATTTATTGAATAGCAAATGTGCAGACTTATTGGGTTCTAAAGCATATTTGTTATAGATTATTAATTTATCAGCAAACGTGCTGGGTCATTAGGTTGTAGATTATATATTTATCAATGAACATACGCTCTGGTTCATTATATCATTATAGATCATTTAAAGTAGATAATTTTTTTATTTAACAATCAATAAGCGTACTGAGTTATTCGATTATAGATAATTTTTACGGATAATTGATTCATCTATTAATCAACGAGCGTGCTGGATCTTTAAGTTACAGATTATTTATTATAGATATTTTTGTATCTGTTACTTAAAAAGCGCGCTGGATCACTAGATTTTAGATTATTTGTCATAGATTATTTATTTGTTAATTAATAAGTGTGCTGGGTCATTAGGTTAGAGATTATGTAATTATCAAACAACATGCGCACTGGTGTATTAGGTTATAGATCATTTGTTGTAGATAATTTGTTGATTTATTAATCAATAAGCGTGATTAGTTATCAAGTCAAAGATTATTTATTTATCAATTAACAAGCGTGCTGGGTCATTAGGTTGTAGATTATTTATTTATTAATCAACAAGCGTGCTGGGTCATAAGCTTATAGGTCATTTGTTATGAATTATTCAATTTATTAATTAACAAGTGTGACGTGTCATTAGGCTATTGGTTATTTGAAATAAAGTATTGATGTGGCGAATGCACTGCAAGTTGGAGCGACTTTGTAGACCTACCTTTATAGTCCAGTCCTAAGACAGACAAAGGCAGCTTCTGATTAGTGGAAGTTTTGACTTTTGGGAGAAACGTCCATGACTGGCTAAATCACTTCTTCTACGGCAGAAGCCCGGTTGCCCTGCACACTTACTCCGATCTCTGGTCGACCACAAAGACACAATAAGCTATGTTGCCATTCAGAAAAAGTGTTTGGGAAGAATCACATACACTCGGGTGTACATATAAATGCCAAAAAAGTTTAATCTTTGCATTTTTACCTTTTTAACATATAAGAGAGCTCATTTTGCAATTTAAATGAAAATATATCAGCCGATTTTGTACATTTTTTTCAAACTGACGGCATTGCAGTTGTCATAAAAAAATGCTAATGTTGAAAAAAAAAATTTGCTCTAGCTTACTGAGAGGCTTAGAGAAATGAAATTTGCGTTTTTTGCAATTGCGGCCAAATATATAAATTTTTCAACTCCATAAAATGCATGTATAATTCTTTAGGTATTCTGTAATCATGTGACTAAGTGTTTTTCGCGATATCGTGCACAGGTGAATGCAAAAAAATTCGTTTATGTATAATACTTCGAGCTCCTACAGGCACTACAGCGATCTAAAATATACTGTCACGTTTTTACTTTACTAGCCATGCTCCCAGGAGTTTCATGACAGCAAATTCTGCCACTTCTGAAAGTGCTGAGGCAGAGTGCTGTCGCCCCCCTCCCCTTCCACTACGCGGCAGAGCGGCCATTGGTGCGCGGAAAGGTTTGAGCTCCTGCTGTCGCTTCTTCTTATATTGCTTTCTTTGTGATTTACTCATTAATTATAAATAGTTTCTTGTGTTTTAACTTGATTTTATTAATTATTGCAACAGAAAATGTCCTCTTTAGCGTACTTAAGAAGGTTCCATAGTCAGAAGAAGCTATATTCTAGAACTATTTATAAAATAAATTGTGCAAATCTAGTAACATCAAGCTCATTTTCATATTATACGAGGCTGATCATTGTGTTAAAAAAAAAATTTTCTTAATTTTTTATTTTGTATGCCAAGATATTATCACTTACAATAGCACCTTAATTAATTTCATGGGAAATTTTTTATTTTGATTCGATTTTAATTTACCAAGGCTTGTTTTATTCTCTAAATGATTGAGATAAGGTTATCGTGACTAATTTTATAAAATGATTAGCGTGTATAAAGTTTCAAGCAATTGCTAATACGAAAATGGAAGTTTCTACCAGTTTCCGTATAAACAATTGCACGTGACTTTGGATACGTTAATTGTTTAAATTTGTGTCACGTTAACCTTATCTCAAATCATTTAGAGAATATAACAAGCCTTAGTAAATTAAAATCGAATTAAAATTAAAAATTTCCCATGAGATTAATTGAGGTACTATTGTAAGTGATAATATCTTGGCATGCAAAATAAGAAATTAAGAAAAAGTATTTTCTTTTAACCCAATGATCACCCTCGTATAATATAAAAATGAGCTATATGTTATTAGATTTGCACTATTTACTCCATAAATAATTCTAGAATAGAGCTTTTTCTGACTATGGAACCTCCTTAAGAATTGGATTTATTCAGCTGTAATTATATTTTTTTTCTAATGTACTTCAATATTCCTTAATGGTCGGTGTGCATTTTAGTATATGTCTTTAACAATCAAGTATCTACAGCAAAATCAATTATTCAAAATAATATGTTAGTACATTAGAATAACAATTTAATTACAACCAAATAAATGCAACCCTATAGTGCGTCAATCAGTCATTTGCTGCTGCAACAGTCAATAAAATCAGGTGAAAACACAAAAAAACAATTCTACTTCATGAGTTAATGACGAAGAGAGCAATATGATAAAGTAAAGCCAGCCGCAGCTCAAACTTTTTCGGGTGCGAAGGGCCGCTCAGTCGTGTAGAGGAAGAAAGGAGAGGGGGGTGGGGGGGAGCACTGTGCCTGTGGGAGCTCAAAGTATTCTACATGAACGAATTTTTTGTATGACTCTGTACACAATATATCAAAACAAACTCGGTCACATGATTACAGAATACCTGAAGAAAATACATGAATTATTTGGAGTTAAAAAATGCCTCGATTCGGCCGCAATTGCGAAAAACGCGAATTTCATGTATCTCAGCTTCTAGGTAAGCTAGAGTAATTTTATTCCCTTAAAAGTTGTATTATTTTATGGCAAATGTAACAACGTTTGTTTGAAAAAAAAGTAAGCAAAATCGGCTGCTATATTTGTACTTGCTTAAGTTGCGAATTTTTTTTTTTTTTCTTCTGCCAAATCGGTAAAAATGAAACTATTATCATTTTTTTGCACATAAGTGTACATTATAATATATACAACGCTCTTACTAAAGCCAAATGACGATGTATTTTAATTCACTTTCGCAATTAAACCCCAAAGTTTTACTTTCAAAAATTAATTAGGAAAAACTAAATAATATTTTGCAACGCTCTAATGCGATTTTTTGGTTCAGTTAAGGGTTATTTATTTTAAGAATGACATCCAAGTTGACAATATGCTTTTCGTTTAACAGTAATCTAAATATTTGCAAAAAAAATTTGTCGACCATTTTTTGAAATTTTTTTATTATTCACAACAAGAAGTTGGTGTGTGCAATAGCCTATCGTGTAAAGAATTTTATCACGAAGAAATGCACGCCTTAAATGGTTTTCTGGGAGCAGTAGAAGGAAATATCTAAGCAATAAACTGCATAACATATTGCAATTGTTTTATAAATTGTTCAATAAATAAATGAAACCGGCTTTTTTTTTTCGACAAAACTATTTTTTCCGTTTTCCTGGGAAAATTCCGAAGGGAAGTATGTTATTTTTTTTTGTTATAGAAATCATGCACTTAAATCGTATTTTTTTCGGTTACCGGATATGGACTAGTAAACCTTTACGGTATAATACTTGAATTAATGAAGATAACTGCTCTCGATGAGTGGCAGTGGACTACTCAATAATCATGTTAAACCACACTCGATCAGCGGTGGCGGGCTACTAAACCAAAACGTCGCGCAAAGGCAATATATGTGATAAGGCCCCGCAGGAAGTTTTGGTTTCAGAACTAGGGTAAGCAAGGAGTTGCATTTCCTGGAAGAGCAATACACGCTGACCAGATATTTTGAACTTCGTGCTCGCTTCGGTTGTATTTCGACACCTAATTCAAATCACAACTAGTAACGAAGTACCGAGTCAGCATTGTTCAGGGACGACTTCGATTTCCTAGTAAAACTATGAATATAATTTTTTAATTTCAATCTTTTCGTTAAACATTATATTACTTCCTAATTAATGCTATATTATTGTATTTTTTAATTAGGAAATCAAAGTTGTCACTGAAAACTGATCATCGACCGGTGGTCTTTGGAATTGCAGGCAATGTTATACCAAAAAGGAAGAAAGTAATAGAGGCGGGGGATTATAAGAAAATATTTATATGAAAAGAAGTTTATTACAAGATAGGCTTACGAACAGACTAAAAGAGATATGAAAGAAGTATTAAGATCAAATAATTAACCAAGGTGGAATAAATAGTACGGATAAATGGGACAGGTTACTCAATGTAATTACACAGGTAGCAGTGGAACCAAATATGATCAGATCAAAACAGGGAAGATATTGTAAAATTGATTAACAGGATTTTATAATAATTAAGCACAAAAAGAAGATTACAGGTAAACTGAAACAATGGTTAAAAATTAAACAGAGAGTACAAAAATTAAATTAACGACTTAAAAAATGGACGAAAGAAATTATCAGAGAAGTAAAAATTGAATAAGCCGACGAAACACTGAGAAAAGCAAAGATTTAAATTAGTTTTGTGAAGAATTTGGAAAATTAAAACAAAAAAGAAAAAAATAAGGAGATAGGAATAAAAAAAGAGGCATGAGAAAATCATTTTAAAAATGTGTTAGGAGAAAGCAATACACTGTAGAGAAGACGAAAAAAGGAGCGTAGAAAACAACAGCAAAGTCAAGGAGGATTTTGACGAGGATATATCGATCATTAAATCACAGAAAGTCCTAGGAAAAATAAGAAATGGAATAGCCACAACAGAAGACGTAATGCCAATGATTTGGATAATTATATTAAGAAACATACTTAATTGGTTATGGACAGAAATACAAATTATGAAAGGGTAAGAAATAGCAAAAATCTATCCAATTCACATGGCAGAGGAAGAGAAGGAGGGCGTTAAGAACTACGGGGGCTTTATGAAATGTAGGATACTTAAAATTATCAAGTGTAATGGCCCGAAGAGTCAAAACATGGGTAAAAAAGTGTAATGTATCAGACGATGCTGTCGATCATCGGGATCGGATCGTCATCTATACACCTATACCCTTCGCGCACGCACACATGCACTGCAAAAAAATAGAGGCGGATACTGCCCTGCAACGTGCAGTAGCTATTCCGAATGGTAGCACAGCAAGATTCTCGCACTCCGGCGCAGTGGCTGAGCCGATGGGTGCAGTAAGATCACCTATTGAGAGCAACGGTAGTACCTAATGTGTGGCGTAGTAGCTTTTCACACGCGCGAGCCGCAATAGTGGCGCAGCCAGTGCACCGATTCGGCATATTTGTTGCTCCGAAGCTAGTGATGCTGTTTCCGCGCCACCTACGGCGCGGGCGCACAGTGGGCTGAAACGGGTTTTTTTTTTAATTAATAAAATAGTGGCTGCTGTAGTTGGCCGATCAAGATGAATCTTTTTGGAGCTTCAAGGTAAGACATCACAGAATATCAGAAAAGTGGTCCGAAAATGGAAAAACAAATATTAAGGAGTGAACATAACCTACAAATACACTCTCCTCGAGGGTTTTTTTAAAAATATCGTTCTTCTTGAAGCGAAATGCAGCTAATTTTTTCCAAAAAGTCATTATACCTTTATAATTTGGATCGCTTAGCCCGAATCTGACATTAGAATAGCAAAATTCAAAATGGCGGATCCAAGATGGCGGACAAAAAATTAGAAAATTTTCAAATTTGTATAAAAATCAGCTAATAAGGGTTATCGAGGTCGCTGAGCACGAATCTGACATCAGAATTGCAAAATTCAAAATGGCAGATCCAAGATGGCGGCAAAAAAAGTTAAAACATTTTCAAATTTATATGAAAATCCGCTTACAAGGGTTATTAAGGTCGCTGAGCACGAATCTGACATCAGAATTGCAAAATTTAAAATGGCGGATCCAAGATGGCGGCCAAAAAAGTTAGAAAGTTTTCAAATTTGTATAA
>JAPYYV010008230.1:0-12778 GCA_030522625.1 Copidosoma aretas | reverse complement strand
CTATTTATTCGATGTCCCTGTGCTCGCCTCCCTTACTCCTAACCAGCTCTGGATCAAGCTTTAAATCATACAGTCCACTTCAAGTTCAATCTTGAACATGTACATTTTGACTTTGGTTTCCGTATCTGCTCCACTATTAAGTAGTTTACTTTATACCCTAACAATATGGCTGGTTCTTTGTTATTGATAATTAATAATGGATTACATTACTTATGTTTGTAATAATCCGTATTTTTATGTCGTATCATAATGTATTTGTGTCTACATCTTTCTTTGAAATTCTTGTTTTATTAAAAATAATTTATTAATGATTTTGGTTGACCTTTCTGATGAGTCTACAATTCGTAAATAAACCAAAAAAAAATTACATTTAAGATGGACTTATAATAAATACAAGATACTGCTTTAACAAAGTCGAACAATTCTATTTCACTTTTACCATCATTCGATTGAACAAATTTTCGTATGTTTATGATATCGACATATATTCAGCCAAGTTGTTATCATATTTAAACAATTTGTACAATGTAAAATCATACCATACTGATTCCGGCCAGTAAAACTTGTTACATCCAATTGTCTATATCACAATAGTAATATATATATGCTTTTTGTAATAATTTGAGAGGCGTAGGTAGATTTGGGTACGAAAAAGTCGCTTATCCGTCATTTTTAAATGTTTCTTAAGTTATGACAAATTAAGGTTATGTTTTCGGCCGCTGAATTGTGATCAGGCTGTTAGATATTAACATAAACAATGGTCGGGTGTCCTTTTCAAACGAATATTAGTGGCTCACAGCCAGCCTTGAATCGTTGTAGGCAATTTCTTTATATATTGGCCATTTTAATGATATCAAATATAACCATACTATTATTGGCCGATAAAACTCAATACGTTCGATTAGAGATATCACAACAGCCTATTGTAATTTTTTTGGAATAATTTGAGTTGCGTAGGTGGATTAAGGTTAGACAAAGTTTTTTTGTTATTTCAAAGAGTTTTCGAGATCATAACGAATTTAGGTTGTATTTCCGGCCGTTTGAAAGTTATCGGGCTATTAGGTATGAACGTGAGGAATAGTCTAGACATCTTTTAAACTATACTTAGTGGCGCAAAGCTTTAAAAACGTTTATTATGTCATTTATATCGTTTTAACCTCAATATCCTTATATCTTACAAACAGTTATTACGAACGACTTCAAAATTGCTAGGCATGGGTTTTATGCCTTGTAAAAGCGTTTACAAAACTTAAAACAAAGTTTTGTTAAATTTTTATTGCACGCAACGTTGCTAACTTCATAGTCAGCCTTAGTTAATATTTAAGGTGGCTCTCCTTTCCTCTATGACACTAAATTTGTAATCATTGTTAGAGCTGTCTGTTGAAATTGAGTGATAAAGAGACGTAATATGGAAAAGTGGCACTTTACAAGTTGAGAAAAAATTAATGAATTAATTTTGCATTATAATTCGCATATATATTTTAAATTTTTAGAAAGTAATCACAAAAGACGGGAATCATTTAGGTTTTTCGTTCGACTTCACTTTTGCAAAGCTTGTTTCATACCTCGATCGTATTCAGATAGTGTAACAATTGAAAATTTTTTTAAGTATTGAAATTCCAAGAAGTGAGGTGCAATTGTCGATGCAAAATGTACGGTCTTACATGTTTTCGTATTAACAATTACACCGAACTTCTTTAACATTACATATTTTGGAAAATTTCCAATGGTTACCCATTCTGAAAGTGATTGAGGAGTAAAACAAGCTTTGCAAACATAAAATTGAATAGAAAGCATAAAAGATTCCCGTTTTTTTTAGTGCTTTTAGAAAATTTTAAATACATATGCATCTAATTATGCAAAATTATTGAAATAATTTTTTACCTACTCATGAAGTATCCCTTTTCCGTACTACCACATCTCTTTATTGCTTAATTTTAACAGACAGCTCTAACAATTATTACAAATTTAGTGCCATATGGTAGTGAGAAGCTACCTTGAAGAAATTGTTTACAGACGTTGGCTACACTATATTATGCATCTATTTACACAACATGGTTAAATATCAGGTAAAAAATTGGCACAAATATACATGTGTATAAGGCCCATAGCAAAAAATACAAATATCTTAAAGTCGACATAATCAGCTGTGGCATCAAATACTCGAATTATGAGGATTGTTGTCCATTGTCGATTTTTTGCTTTACAAAGCGCAATAATATGTTTAAGCCTCGATTTTTTAATTCTCTTGTCGGTACAAAGTCTTAAATCTATCGCCACGTATTTGTATGGGCCTGAATAAAAAAAGGAGATGATTTAATTGCATCAGTTATTACACAGTGTATACCAAGTAGTATTAAGTGTTAAGCAAAAAAATACACAAATAAGGCGTTTATCTGACAAAAGATATTGATTATGCAAGACTTAATGTAAAACACCGACAGATTTTATCAAATGATCAAGTAATTTTGAATACCCCTATGCTAAATCTAGAAAAAAAATTAGTTCAAACCATATTCAGAAGCATTATACAAAGTTTCTAATTTGTCTTTGCAAAATGTAAAAAAATAAAAATTATCTATAAAGGGCTTGACAATACTAACTAGGCGTAAAGAGGTAAATTTCGCACACAATACAAAAAAGTAAGAATGTTCCAAAATTTTGTTTCTTTATGACTTTATAAGCCCTCACTACTAGACTTTAATGTGCTACATCTCCGTCATTTTTTGTTTGTGTCAAAAAGAAAAAATACGTGTCTAATATTCTTTGATAATCTACATTTTCGGACCGAATAGAGTTTTTCATGCGCAATCGGTAATTGACGGTACAAAGTTCAATCGTTATTTACTACTACGGTGAGTAATGATCAAACATTTAACTGTTTATTTTTATTTTTGTTATTCCAGATTAAATTTTATAATTAACGTTAAACCGTTCAATAGTCGATTACAACGACAATTATTAAAAATTATATTTTTAATTGCTAATAACCATTTGGACAATTATAAATTTAACTTTAAATTGTCAATTGCTACTGCAGTATTTAACGATTGGAATTTCAACTGTGACTCTTATAGCTATCTCAATTATTATTTTGCAATCCTGGATGGGAGAAGCATTTAAACATAAAATAGCAATTAATTACAGTGCGAGCTATCTGGTGTACTCGTCCTATCCAAAGTTTTTTGCATATGCCACCAAAAGTAGCTTGGGGACCTTCATGTCGGGTTATACACTAAGCTTTCTCAATTATTAGATCTGTAAAGTAATTACTAGAAGCTAACACATAAGATGTCAAGCCTCGGGTATAGTATCTATTAATGTCACCAACCACATAGAGTTGGTTGATCTTAAAAAATGTTCAGAGACGAATAAAAAAACCGTATGAGTTGACCTTGCAAAAATGGTCGGCAACGGGTACTGAAAATAGTGGCAAAAATAGACTAACTTTCGTCTGACTCTTATGATCATGCAGTTTTAATTTTTCTTATGTAGATTGATTAAGTAAAAGTATATGGACATAAGGATCATCAATAGATTCTTTTTAGCACTGGTTCGATTCCACTTCTTAATAATATGTATTTTCACTCGGTAATACATTGATTTCTTATAAAAAATTATAAAGAATCCGAAATTCTGGACCTCAACAAAACAACAGTTTGACTCTTAACTTAAAATGATTTCCTTTGAATTCAAAAATACTAACTTAGTTTTAGTCCCTGACAAGTTATACTACATGCTTTTGTGAGCATTGGGAAATATTGTTTGTAACGAAAACCAAGACGGTAAGCAGTAATCCATAAAAATCTAGATGAATTAGAGTGTATTTAGAACAAATTGTTAACTAGTAGGGGGCAGCTATGGTGTGTAACTGGCTCGGCTGCTATTGTTGGTGAAACAGAACAGTCTTAACTTAAAATTTTGAATTAACTCATTGACAATGATGTGCAAGACCCAGATCTTAAGCTCATTAAACACAAGTAGTTGAGGAGGTGTAATATCCCTACCGCTACATTAGCTGGATCATCACTTCTTATAGAATGCTATGTGGCAGTGGCTAACGGCCGCCGAGTTTTACTGCAACGATTGACTATGCAAGTGAACCGTCTAGATTGATGGGCCCTAAGCCATAACATGTACACTGAAAAAAATTCGATCCATCTGCAGCGCCATGGATAGTGTTAGCAACGCCTCGTATATTCAACGCATCAGGCTAACGTAACAGGAGCATGAGTTGAGCCACACCGGCACGCTGGGCGAGCCGGTTGTGTGGTACGAGTACAACTCCGCAAGGCTAGAGGCGCTGGAGAATGCATGACGCGCCAGTTTAGGTACAGCTCTTGTTTCGATCAGCTACAGTGCCAAAGTTGTGGTCACTGGCTGTAATGCCATGTGGTATAGCCACTTCTTGTATGAGGACCCTACCAGCGCCGAATTTTTTTCAGTGTAATAACAACATCATAGCATGAAAAATATCAGAATATGTAATGATGTCCTAGTTTGGTTATTAGGGGAGCGGTACAAAGGTAAAGACTTAAGAGGAGTGGTGCAAAGACCAAGACTAAAATATCAAGTGTTTATTAAGAACAACCTTGGGATCAGCAATTTACAGAGAAAAATAGATTTAATTTTTGAACACTACAAGTATGAGTCCGTAAGCTCATGTAGAGGCATTGTTATAGCCATGTAACCCAATCAAATGGGGTTCAAAGGTAACACGATTTTACTTCGAAACTTTGATTCAGTTCAGTAACCGAAATTGATTACGTAAAGAAGACGAAAATTTCTTTGATCCCACTCTCCTATTTGATTCTATATTACCAAACTGGTGTTCTCTTTAATGAGCAACATACAGCATACATAGATTAGGATGTGTGAAAAACTCAAATAAGGAACTTTTTATAGAAGTAAGGGTTGAATAGTAGGACTCTGAGAAACCATAAAAAGTCAATGTTAATCCGATCCAAAAGGTAAATTTCAAATAGAACGACTGCCATAATCTATTGAAACAATGACTAAAAAGAATTTCTTACCTTTTGTCTTAGTATCAGAAGAGGCTGTTTTTTTCTTGTAAGAAAGCCGAGGATCTCTTCACGTGATGTCTTGGCTTACATGGCCTGATATAATTTGACACAAGCATGCAAGAAATCCGTTAAACAAAGCATATTTTTATGAATGCATTTAAGTTCTGACCAAGGTCTAAATGCTGTAGGCTTACGATTGATAAAAGAACTTGAGTAATTTTTAACCAGATGATGGCAGCTACTGTAATAGTTAGTAAGAGTTTTCTACACAACGGTGTATTTGCCTTCGTATACACGATTAGATATAAAAAAAATGATAAAATTTTACGATATTATCAATATCATCTCTTTAATTATCAAGCGATGAGAAGGTATAAATCAATTTTTTCCGATCGGGGTACTGCCAGAATAATTTAACAGAAGGATTAGAAAAGATAACCTCTGTTATCATTTATGGCCGCTCAATTATTAATATATGATTATGAAAGGTCAGCACTTGTGTAAAGCCGCCTAAGTGATGCGATGAAACCACCGTTTATCAAGAAGTACACTTTCATAGTTATAGGTTTATTTATAAGGTTTGTGGTAAAATAAAAATGTCTTATTCAAAGTTGTAGTCATAATTTTACTACCATTTTTACACAATTAGGTTACATACGTCCCTAAAGCCTCCAACCAGACCCCTGCTCATCCCTTCGTCGTCAGTTTATTACTCAACTTCGTAAGTTGTCAAAACAACCACAAATTTTGATTCTGGTATAGTCGAAGCCTTCTAAAGCCCATTAATACTGACATTCTATTTACAAAGAGCAAATAATTATCACAACAAGTAAACCTGAATATTAGTAAAATAAAGATGTACAGTGGTAAGGGCACTTAACACACGAAGAAAATTATGTAGCAGACGTAGTACACGGAAAAAAGTTTGAATTGTCAATCAACGTTCTCAAATCAGTTGGCACGAATCATCAATATGCAAGAACGGTTATGTCTAGTTCATAACACAATAATTCGAAGTACTTCTTGAGAACTTGAATAGTCTGTGCAAATAAACGACGAATCATCGTACACTGAGCCCAGCATGCACTGAGAAAGTCTGTTTACAGCTCTACGTGCACTAAGATGGACCGATCGCAAGCCAACAGCATGAAGTATTGGACAATGAGCTGTAAACGGACTTTCTCAGTGCATGCACGATGATTAAAAGTTCCTTTGTACTGACACTTCAAGTTCTCAAGATGAACGGAGAATCATTGTGTGACGAACAGAACTTTACACAAACTTTAAAGGTGCTTAAGAAGCTATAACGAAGTTTTAATGTGCAGATTTTTTTCCGTGTATACGCAGTGAGGGGCAAAGGTAGTATATATTAGCCCAGCTCTATTTGTTCCCGCACAATACAACTATTGTATGGTACTGAAGCAAATATAGTACGGCAACATACTATAGTTACTGCAGGCAGAACAACTGCAGTATACATACATGCTACACTTATGTGTCGTTGGCCACGCTAGAGTTAGACGGCGCATCGGCATTCTATTTCTGCTACAGATTTCTCTCTGTGCATCAAATACACTTGTCATCGCAATATTGAAAACAGCAGTTATTGCAGCTTAAATGTGATTTTTAATCAATATTTACATTTTTGTCTGTTATTTTGACTCCACCATTTTGAATTTCATGCGTACAACTTCTGTTACGTCATATCTGGCTTAAAAACACATATTAACTTGTATTGAAAACTATCGAAAGCCAACAAATTATTACGTACCTATATTATTGTTAATATTTTTGCAAAATTAAAGATTAGTTATGATCGTGTCGGACACATTGGATAAGCCATTTTGTAATTAATAAGTTTTATTTTAAATGAGCCATGAACAAATGAAAAAAAACTCATACAGTTTAAAAATAATTTTTTATCAATTTACAATTATTGTTCACATCATTGAATCGTCCGTTTTAAATATTCAAAAACTAAACTTATATTCATACGTAGGAACCTCCAAAACTCTCCTGGGGTGAATTTCAAGGAACTTGTCTAGAAAATTAAAATTTTGTAGAAAACTTCATTTTGTTTGGTAATTTATCTAAAGTTGACAATAAATCATGATTGTTTACAACATTGGTTAACTATCGACTATCATTTTTCCAAATATCTAGTCTAAAAGCTGCAAGAAAAAGAATTTCAGTAATATCTTTATCCTGTCTCGAGATTTACGATTTTGATGCAAAAAATAACGAATCTGCTCACTGTGCGGTAGCAGCAGACGCACGGTACTCAAAGCTAGTTGGCACGGACGGCAAGCTTACACAATTTGTGAATCAGCAACTTCCTAGAAAGTCGGTCAAGAAAAAGAAAATATAACCAATGCAGGCAATCTAGTAGGTCGGCAGCTTGGATTAAACCATAGCGTCTACTTAAATATCATAACAGGTTGTTAAAGTTATACTGGAACGATTGTATTTACTACAATATTTATCATATATACTTATAGGGCTCCGCTTTCTTCGCACCCCGCGCGCCAGCCCGTCATCAACAGATCATTATTCTAAATGCATGTAAAACGTTTTTCTGTTTAAATTACCCGATATCCATCATTTTATTCATTGTTTGACGTTTCTGTACATATTAAGGCCAGTAACAGTAGTAAGTAAACTAGATGCAGCAGTATGATGCATGGTGCTACAGTCATACGATTTATTAATTGTACGTATGTATTTATGTATGTATGTAGGTGTGTATGTGCGTATGTATGTATGTGTGTACGTACACTATGCGGTAATATATTCACGAACTGGGAGGAGCAGCAGCTTTGCGCGTTGAGTGGCACTGCACTTGTTAAAGTAAGTAAGGTTAGGTGCACGCTGCTGTACAATATCTGCTTCAGTGACACTTAATGCGCAAAGCTGCTGCTCCACCCAGTTCGTGAATATATTACCGCATAGTGTACGTATGTATGTGCGTATGTATGTATGTACGTATGTGTATGTACGAATGTATGTGCATATGAATGTAGGTATGTATGTACGTATGTATGTATGTGCGTATGTATGTATTTATGTATGTAATTATGTATGTGTGTAAGTATGTATCCATGTATCCATATATTTATGTATGTCTGTATGGATGTACGTATGTATATATCCATGGGCTTGTGTGTATATATATATGTATGCAGCTATGTATGTATATATATTAATTTACGAATGCATGTATGTATGTATATATGTGAGTATGCATGTCTGTGTGTGTATGTATATATGCGTGCATGTGCGTATGTACGTATTTATGTATAAATTCGAGTATGTACGCATGTGTGTATGACTGTATGTATTTATGTATGTGTGTGACATGGCAAATTCATGTATCAGAGATCTCTATAGCATTATGCTTGAATGGAAGGTCCAAAGCTATGTAGACATCGTTCTATAGAAAGACACCTGCGCACGGCGTAGATAAGCGGCCCTTTTTAGAATTTGACTATGAAACGTGCAAATAGAGTGCGGGTCGTACACAATTCTCGGTTCTTCTCCCGTCCCTTTACTCCTACTGCGTTCTAGTGCTGTCTATATACCGTTAGTACGGTTCTCCGTCAGGATGTACGGCGATGCCAGTCAGAATACCATGCCGACAAGGCTGTGGCTCTGGAGGTATTCACTCCGAGCCAACGCAGAGGTTGCGCCCTCTGGAGTAGAAAATAGTCAAAAGTTCTTGCATGTAAACAAACAGTGCTGGCGGCGCAAGACAAAGGGCAAGAGATAGCGCCTGAGGGAAAGGCAAGACTGCGGAAAGGGAGGGGATTGCGGACGTTGTCGTACTCTCCGCCAATCACAAGCAGCTGTATGCATGTATATATGCTCTAAGCCGTTTGTTGACATGCCAGAATTGTTGACTATTTTCTGCTGCAGGGGGCACAACCTCTGCGTTGGCTCGGAGCGAATACATGCCTTCTAGCGACAAGCTGACGCAGCGCTCTTTGGGTAAATTGTGCACCAGACAAAGCCTTAAGCGCAAGCGCCCACCAACAGCAGCAGACCAGCGGACGGACAGGAGTTTGCTTGGCGTTGCTCATGCGGCCATGCTCCAGACTCTCTTTTACCACGTATGCTTGAGCACGTATATTGTACGGCAAACTCCGCGCCGCGCTACGACAAATAAAGACTGAGTTGTTTCGGCTTCCGGGCACACCTACTGTACGTCGCGGACTCGCCGACGCCTACGCTCTGGAAGCCTCTGTCAACCGCATCCTGTACACCCCGGAGCCTGTCTCCGGAGATGATTGTAGCATACAGTGGCCAGTGCCTTCATTCACGGTAAAAGTTCTTTCCTTTTTTCTTCCCGACATATTTTTCCTCTCGACCTATGTCAACGTAGCCTACAGTGTGTCGTACGACACGATACCTAAGCTTATAATATTAGAGTTTACCCCAATAGCCAATGTTTTTATACCGTCTGGCCATTTGCAGCCCGCGTTTATTTGTAATGGCGGTCGCACGCTCGGCTAGTGTCCATATGACTATAGCACTCGGTAATGTCAAGTAAATAAAAGTGCTTCTGTAAGTGAATAATCATTGGTTCATTAAAATATAAAGTTTACCTATACACATGTGAATTTCTTATTTGTGGTTCGAATACATATAACAAGCCCTGTATTAACTATTTGCTGTGTGTTTAATACCTCTGATGTATATAGTGCATCATAACTATCTTCCCTAATGTTCCCTCAGCAATTAAAAACACACACGTATTAGTAGTTGTAGGCTTTGATCCCTGCCAGCGAACAGCCACGTTACATGACGCTTACAGTACACTTACGTAAAGGAGATATTGTGAGCAAACGCCCGCGCCGTGCAGGAACGTTGATGAAACGGCGATTTTGGCTAGTCAAGAGTACGTTTGTGCAATTTGCTTTCATGCCGGAAATATATATGTATGTATACATAATTTCATGATTGTCGGTTATGCCTCACACTCATTCACAATAAATTTGATATTACTATATAAATATCATCATATTAATAATACATTCAAATAACATCATATTTACTTAATAATTATTCTAATTAGTAGCACTTTCGTTTTTTTCTCTCTCCTTCTCTTATTTTCTTTTCGTCTATTCATACATTCCCTGCCACTAACCACAAAAAAAGCAAAATTTTCCATCTATATACTAAATTTCTATGCAATTTTAAAAAAAAGTTACTCCAACGGTGTGTTTATATCAAGGGAGTTCTCTCGACAAGAAAGCAAAAAAGCGATCTAAGGAAAAGACAGAGAACATAAAAATTCTCATTCATTTAAACATGGCAACGTTGCGCTTGTAAAGCAGACAAGCAGCTTGGCAGGCATTATGACTTTAGTCACTTTAGATGTTCAAACCTAACGCAACGTTGCCACATGTTCGTGATTGAGAAAAATATCAACTGCTATCACATTAAATATTTTATAATAGCAATAAATAATCGATTAAGAAGTTCTGAACAACTATAAAAAAAAACACTTACATTCTTGAGCAATTATTAAATAAAATATTTCAATTATTTTAAAATCTGATCTTCAGAAGTATATAAAAAAAATAGGAAAATATGGGGTTTGGTACGATTTCATGAATTCCCATAAGAGCACGTGTTAAAAGATATGTTCAGATCTCAGCTTACAGGTTCTAAGTCGGTGTAAAACTTTACCAATCGTTTTGAACGATATTAAAAAAAAATAGTTGTAAAGTTTCATTAAAATCTGATCATTTTCATTTTGGGAGAGAAAGAAAAAACGTAGGATGGGTCTCAACACTAACACACTTAACAATAAAAATCCACGGAGCAAAAGACCTAAAGAACGCTTTCCATATAAGCAGCAGGGCCATTGGCTTTCTACTTGTTCAGAGGTGATTTATTATTAGAAGTGTGGTAAATTGGTGACAAGTGTTATAAGGATTTTCAACGATGTGGCACTTCGAGGACGATAAGCGTGATAGGAGGAAAGCAGTAGGAGTCGTTGCTACCTCTAAAGTAGAGAATTTATGTCTCTTTGTACATATGTTTGTATACATCTATGAATGTGTGTATGAATGTCTATATGTATATATGTATGTGTGTATGTATGCATGCGCGTATCTATGTAGGTATGTATGCATGTGTATGTGTGTATGGATGTATGTATGTACATATGTATGTATGTATCGATGAATTCATGCATGTATGTGTGTATGTGTGTACGTATAGATGTATACATATGCCTGTATACAGGGATATATGTGTGCATTGATGTATAAATGTATTCCTGTTTAAATATATGTATGTATTTATATATGGATGTATGTATGTATAAATGTACGTATGTGTGTATATCTGTTTCTATGTATGTGTCTGTGTATGTATAAGTATGTATAAGTGTGTGTACGTTGTATATATGTATGTATATGTGTGTGTATGCATGTAGATATGTATGTATATATGTAGGTATGTATATGAGTTTGTATATATGTATGTATGTATATACGTTAGAATGTATGTATTTATGTATGTCTGTCTGTATATGCGAATGTATGTATGCATGTATTCATGTATGTATGTATTTGTGCATTCATATTTTTGTTTTGTGTATGTATATGTATGTATGCATGCAAGTATATATGTACGCATGTATGTATGTACGTACGTCAACATGTATGCATGTCTATATGTATGGATGTATGGATGTACGTATGTATACTGTATGGATGTGTGTATGTATGTGTATATGAACGTGTATATGTATGTATGTATTTATATATTTATGCACGTATGTGTTAATGTGAGTATGTATGTATACATGTATAGATGTATACATATGCCTGTATGTTGGTATATAGGTACGTATGTATATTTGTATGTATGTATGTATACAGTATGAATGTGTGTGCAGTATGTATGTATGGATGTATAAATGGATGTATGTATGTATTAATGTACGTATGTGTCTATGTATGTATGTATAAGTATGCATAAGTGTTTGTACGTATGTATGTAAATGTATGTGAGTGTATATGTAGATATGCATGTAAGTTGGTGTGTATACGAGTATGTATGTATGTATATATGTTAGAATGTATGTATGTCTGTATGTGAATATATGTATGTATGTATTAACTTATGGATGTATGTATGTATGTGTGTATGAACATTTTTTTGTGTTTATGTGTATGTATATATGTACGTGTGTATGTATGCCTGCATGTAGGTATGTATCTATGTATGAATGTATGGATATATGTTTGTATGTATGTATGTAGATATGTATGTAAGTATGTATGTAAGTATGTATGTATATTTGTATGTATGTACGTATTTGTACACTATAAATATGTGTATGTATGTATGTATGGACGTATGTATTTAGTATGTATAGACCAGACGACGGAGACAATGTAGTACGCTGAAAAAATTATGAGCTGTAGCAGCAGCCACGACTCGGTAGAACTGATGAACTCCTGCGCGTGGCGCCCGGGCAGCACTATAGTGGGTACAGGCAGCGCCATACGTAGTCGTACACCCAGGAGAATCCTACATTAAATCCTACAGACCAGCTATGTCATTCTCGCCATCGCAAAATAATGTGAAGCGTATCAGTGCTAGTTTTAGTTGATCGATCGTGTTCGTCCGTGGCGCAGATGGCTAACAAGCCACACTGAAGAGTCCAAGTTGGCGATCTGGGACGAAACGAATCTTCTCCTTCCCTTCGATTCCTCTCCTTTTTTCCTTTGGCTCCGAGC
>JAPYYV010008229.1:0-12779 GCA_030522625.1 Copidosoma aretas | reverse complement strand
AGCTTTTTTATCATGAATATCTTTTGGCAGCGGTATGTAGAAACTTCCTCGTAATGGATTCAGCTTGTTTATATTTACAGTTAAATTCACTATTGATTTGAGAGACCATCCTGACTCTCGTTCTTAAAATTCTTTAAGGTCTTTCTCAATCATTTGCTGAACTTTGATATTGAATCTTTCTGCCAAATCAGTAGTCTGATGTATAGGATGATTTTTAACGTTAAAGTATATAGTTTCTTACACTTCTTTGTCATTCTTGATCTTGTTAAAGAGGGCTGTAAGTATTGCATTGGCTGTAAGTATTGCATTGGCTCCACTATTTACACAGTTGCTGTTGGCTGTGTCAACCCTGCCGGGACGTAAGGCACCAGGCCCATACGGATTGCCTAATAAAGTCTTTAAAGACGTGGCGAAGGAGAAGCCATATGTGCTGCTAGACATGTTTAACGATTGTTTAAAAGCAGGCATGTTCGGTGGGCCCTGGAAAATCCAACGCCTCGTGCTTCTGGATAAAGGCAAGGGCCCACCTGTGACCCCAGCATCATTCCGACCCCTACGTATGCTGGATAATGCGGGAAAGTTGATGGAGAAAATGTTCCGAGCGCATTTACGCAAAATAGTCGGCTTAGCCGATAACCAGCACGGCTTTAGGGAAGGGCGATCAACATGCCACGCGATAGCTGAGGTTCTGGAGTTTGTCAAGCAGGCCTGGCTAGCTTCCCACAAGACAAGCAATCCTTGTGTCCTGGTCACGCTGGACGTCAAGAACGCCTTTGATTCGGCAAGATGGTCCGAGATCAAAGAGGAGCTATGTAGGCAAAAAGTACCGATGGTTTATGAACGTTATCTCTAGGACCAAGTGCTCCGGTACAACACCACAGAAGGACCAAAAGAAGTAAGGGTGACGTCTGGGGAGGCTTAGGGCTCTGCGCTGGGTCCAGACCTCTGGAACCTCGTGTACGACGAACTTCCGCGCCTAGAAATGCCTGACAGGGTCAAGCTCGCTGGCTTTGCCGACGATGTGGCACTGATTGTAATGGCAAGATCCTGAAAGCAGGCTGAGCGCAGGATAGAGTGGGGTGCGTCTAGGGTGTCGGAATGGCTGAGGGACCATGACTTTGAGCTCGCTGGCCAGAAAACTTAGATGGTTGTCCTTACTAGGCAGCGATGGTTTATAAACGAATTTCGTATAAACGTCGCGATTGCTGCGATCTGCAAGAGCCCCGCGGTCAGGTACCTTGGTGTGTGGGTCGATTCTCGACTTAAATTCGGAGAACACATTAGGAAAACCACGGAAAAGGCCTTGGCTCTTTCACGATTGATGCCAAAGGTTCGTAAGCCGCGAGAAGCTAAAAAAAAGCATCTTGCTCGGTGGCGAACTCCATCATGCTGTACGGCGCGAAGGTCTGGGTGGGCTCGCTGGCGATGGCGTGGGCCCGAGACCGCCTAACTTCGGTGCAGTGGATCGGGGCATTGCGCGTTGCCTGCGCGTACCGCACGGTCTTTTCTGCCGCGGTAATGGTGATCGCGAAACCCGTGCCCATTGTACTCCAGGCATGAGAGCAAAGGGCCAGGTTTCTCACAGAAGAGACCGACGATAAGTCCGAGAGAAGAAAAGAGAGTCTGCAAAGCTGGCAGAGGGGACGGAATGAGGCCGTGGTGGGAAGGTGGACACACCGACTCATACCAGTGCTGCGCCCGTGGCTGTAGCGCGAGCATGGCAAGGTAAACTACTACCTTACCTAGCTGCTCTCTGGCTATGGGCAGTGCAATCTCGATCGCATGGCGGTGAAAGCAACATCAAGTTGCAATTACTACGCTGGGGTAAATGATACAGCGGAGCACATTTTTTTTTTCGGTGCGCTAGGTGGCAGGAGCAGCGGCAGCAGCTAGAAGATCGACTTAGTAGGCCCTTGACGCCTAAAAACATCGTCGATGACGTGTTAAGTGGCATCGACGCATGAAAGGCCGTATACGGGTTTGCCCAGTCGATAATTAAAGAGAAGAAGAACGAGAAGATGTTGGCCTGATGATCCATACGAATCCGAGCTGCGCTGAGTCTTATGACTTATTAGCAAGGGAAAGCATCAAGCAAAAGAAATGGCGCTTGCAAAATCATGGCTAAATGGTGAGAGCTAGAAGCGGGTGCCGATTCTCAGGGACCTTAAGTCCTTTTCAGCACATGAGAGGAACGGCACCTCTAGCAACTGGTGGGCGAGCTTGCTTGACAATGCTGTGAGATAAGTTGTTCTCCCTGGTGGCTGCACCCTGAAGTAATGCTAACGCGGTTCCGGAGTGGAACAAAAGCCACGCGCTATGGGATGGGGGGGGGGGGGGTTAATGGGTATTTACTACTAGTACCACTACTACTGCTACTACTACTACTACTACTGCTACTACTGCGACTGCTACTACTACTACTACTGCTACTACTACCACTACTACTGCTACTACTACTACTGCTACTACTACTACTTTTACTACTACTACTACTATTACTACTACTACTGCAGTAGTAACGGGTCGGAAAATAGCAGACACTTTGATATATATATATACGTCATACGGCTGGCGCCAGCAGGTCCTTGGGGGGTTGGAAAATCTGAGCGGTGGCCGAGGGGTCTGGCGACGGTGGAGAGGGCCTGGAGTGGGGGGAGAGCGGCTGGCGCAGGGAAATACGGGGAAATCTGTGGCGAAATTTAAAAAATAACCTAATTCTCAATAATGCGAGGTGGGGCTTATTACCGGCGCTCCGCGCTACCAGCGGTGGGGTGCGTTACTGACAGCGGGTGGTTTGCGTTCGGCGGGGAGTCGAAATTTTTTACTTTTTCTAGTTGCGGGCCTACAAATTGTCCCTATTATGCTTTGGGGAAGGAAAATAAAAACCATATATACATATATATATATATATATATATATATATATATACATTCTATAAGTATATTAAGAATAATTCGCGTATAGGTTTACAATTTAAATAGAATTTCTTTGCAAAATATTTTTAAACAGTAAGTAACTCATTCTACAAATACAGAGTCGAAAAAGTTTGGGGCGGTCGAAAAAGCCTGGAGCGGGGTGAGAGAGAGAGGAGAGAGATTGAGAGAGAGAGAGAGGTCCGAGTGACGTCGCGATCGGCGGGGACTGCTCGGGTCGGAAAACTTGGAGTGACGTCACGCAGTTTACGTGAGAATTCCTTTGACGCTGTATCATATGGATGATAAAATTTCAGTAAACAGCTTTTCCAAGCTCGATGCATCGACTTTATTTGCGAGACTAGCCTTTGAATACAAAATAGTTAACTCGTCCACAATGCAATCCTTGCATTTATCAACTAATGTTACTTGGGACTCAATACGACGAAGTCTTTCGTCCACACATGCATCCGCTCACACTAGTCCCAAAAAGGTAGACTTTTGGATAACAATTGTTAAACCATGAGTTTTCCTCTTTTTATTGTAATAATGCGGCGCGATATTGCTGAAGTTTCTGACGAGCAGAATAGATCTCATGCCATAGGATGATGTGAATATAAACTCGATATTGCCCACTTGCACTCGATCGATTTCGCCGATGTCATTGTCGTTAAAATAATTTTCTATTGTAACAAAATGATTTTTTAAATCACTCCACTCATAAGCGTTTAGAATTACTCCTTCTTTAAACCGAGATTTTGAAATTTGCACTAAAGGCTCGAAACCGTGGCAACTGACATTGTAGTAAAATTCCATTACGATTTTTTTTGTAGACGATCTGTTGATCGGGTACGCATATGTTAATACACTTGTACGAGATATGATAGCAATATAACTATCTTTTTTATCTTCTATAAAGTTGTCAAATTTAATTTTTCTTCATCAGAATCATGCGTCAAAGAACGTTTTTTCCCGCCTCGAACCGAGTATAGCCATCTCGAAGAATAGTGTACAGCGTAAATTCAAAACACTAGCGGAGAAGTCTCGAAACCGCTAGCAGTATCAGCAGCACAAACTCGCTGAATTTTATTTTACCGTGATAATTTTTGTTCTCTCTTAAGATGCAAGCAACCGTCGGGCCCTACAGCATTCAAACAACTAATTTTCGTGTAGTGGGACGATGATACTCTTGATTGGAAAAAACATACTACACACATTTACCCCTTCCTTAAATTTTGGCTTATGTATGATAGAAAAGGATGTCCTAGAGATGATTATTATTTAAATTAAACGTGTTCAAACCCGCTTTTATCCTTTCACATCGTAGAACGCTGCAAAATATTTAATAAACTAGATCAAACGCTCGCATACCCTCTAGTTGGATATGCATGACTCAGTTACTGTGACAGGATGCCCGAATTCTCCGTCCTTTTTGACTACCTATTCAGTCGGAGTATTTGTACTATATCGTAAAATATCAGACAAACAAGATCGAACGTGCATATACCTTTTAGTCAACGGAGTATGACTTAGTAACGATGACCGAATGTGAGAATTTCTAATCTTTTTTCCAGAGCCCGTGAATCTTTCGTAGGTGCAATCAAACTATGGCTCTCCACGATTCTCGAGCCATCTCTATGACGTGTGTGCTCTCTTTATTTATACTGACGTTGCATATCTACACCATCGAAACTTTACCTAAAAGTGAAAGAGCGAAAATAGAGCGAAAAACCTGAAAGAAAATCAGTATGTCCGTGCCCTTCTTTGCTACAGCAGCTTTTGCCTTCCACTGCAAAGTGTTACCTCGAGCATTTTCTTTGCCGGTTTTGCGTCATACTTTTTAGACGAGTTTTGATAGTGAAAGTATGAACCACTGATTATCAATTAAAAAACGATGGAATCATTAACAGTTCGCGATTTATTCGAGGTTGTACGTTCGTGTGTGCGATACGCGAATATTTTATCAGAAAAACTGAGTGTGCTGTACTCTGAGGACTGGATTAGAGATGTGCTACCCTCATACATCGGTGTTTTGGAGACGTTGTTAACGAAGCATCTTAACTACGTTCATGCGAGGCATCTTCATCATTTATATATTTGGTACGTAGCCCCCTTGCCTTCCAAACGGTAGTACAATGTTTACCAAAAGAAGGCCGGTTGTTAAATATTATGCAAGATGTTTACACAGACTATGATATGATGAGTAAGTACTATTATTTATAATTTTTATGAAACTTTTTTTTGCATGCTAAAAATTAATGTATGGTATAATGCATGGAAATTCTATTGTAGTTGCTAATGAAATGGGTTTCAACACGGATGTCGATCTGCCGTCGGAGTCCGTCAATCAACAATCGGCTGATGTCGATCT
Source organism: Copidosoma aretas (assembly GCA_030522625.1). Lineage (NCBI taxonomy): Eukaryota > Metazoa > Arthropoda > Insecta > Hymenoptera > Encyrtidae > Copidosoma > Copidosoma aretas. The sequence goes on along the minus strand of JAPYYV010008229.1, from coordinate 7,496 downwards.
ACCTCAGACTGCCGTCAATGTATCGTTAGGAGTGTCATCCGTGCAACGTATAAATAAGAATTGTGAGACTTCAACAGGTAAAAATTTGATGAAATATTTTTGCATGTGTAAACCAACTTTTTGTTAATTATTGATAATTTTTCATAGCTGTGAGATTTGGGGCTTATGATCGCTCTGTTAAAAGGAAGCATATTGTTGAACCCACTCGAGGGTCATCAAGAATGCAGAATACCTCTAGACCTGGAGTTATTTTCACAGGTAATTTATTCATTCTTCAAACAAATGTTCTGTGTGCTGGAAATAACTACTTTTGTGACGTAACATTTTTATTGTAGGTGAAAGCAACATAGACTCTGATAATGACTTGGGGGCAGCACCCGGACCGTCGTGGGTACGCGACATTAATAAAAGCTGGACAGTTTGTAATGGTATAAATATCTTATAATATTTTTTTTATATTGAATAAAACAATTTTTGACTTACAGATTTTTGTTATACCTAAAAATATTCAACCGGTAGATCTCGCTAACAAGATAAAATCTTCAAACGAGACATCGCCAGGAAAATTAGGAAAACATTTTTTTAAGAAGAAACAAAAAACATTAGAAGGTAAAAATGATCATGATACCATTATTTTTTTACTTTCAAAATCTGAATAATATGGTTGGTATTTATACAGGTTGCGCTGCGCAAGGATAGTCTTTAGAAGAAGGTCCACAACAACAACAGCAACAACAGCAACTGTTCCCGATCAAATAGATTGTAAAAGCAAAACGCTCTTTCTTGTCTCAAATATTTAAGGCAAGTGGGAAGTATTCTGTGAGTGCTCCAGCATTAGTGAGCAATGTGCCTCTATGTCAATCTATACGTGCCTGGCGACTTAGTAGGAGGTGTCGTCCAGGGCCGGAAATCATTTCAGTACATCTCTGATGATCATAATTACGTGGCGAAGAGAAGAAGGGGTAGAGGGAGGTTTCCCTTCTCTGTCGTGCACGGCGATCGAGGAGCGTTTACAGGGGTCGAAGAAACGAACAACAAAGCCCGGTATGTTCCAAGCATGTAACTATGGAAACCAAAAAGAGTTAAATAGAGTCAAGAAGCAAGAACGAGCGTCTTTCTTGCTCGAGATTTGTACAACAACGTATCGATAAATAAACTTTTCCTTGTGTAACAAAACAGAGGTTTTAATCTTTTGTGCGCGGTAGTCCTAGTGGCTACATTTTTGGTGCATCGCCGGGAAACCTTTACTTTTACTAGAGACAGCGCAAAAAGATTTTGGCTAAGATAAAGAGATCAGCGGGTGCATCATCGATAATTCCGGAAAAGTGGGTGAGGGTCTCCACCATTGCGGAAGAAGCATCCTCGAGATCTGCTTCGGACGTAGAGTCATCACCTCTACAAGCTCTCGACGAGGTCCCGGCAGGGATCACCGCCCGATCTTGTGCCATCCGACGCCCTGCAGCTCTGTCCCGTCGCCGCCCTGGAGATAACCCCTCGGCTAACCGTGCGGTTGACTCAGATAAAGAGCCGCCACCACCAACAACTCCGCCCGCGACATTCGCACGATCTCGTGCCCCCCGACGCCTGGCAGCTTCGGCCCGTCGCCGCCCTGATCCCAACCTCGCGGTTGGCTCAGTCGAAGAGCCGCCTCCACCAGCGGTTCCAGCTGGGGTGTCTGACTGATCTCGCGCCCCCCGCCGCCCTGCAGCTTCTGCACGTCGTTCCGACCTTAACCTCACGGTTGGCTCGGAAAAAGAGCCGCCGCCACCAGCGGTTCCAGCTGGGGTGTCTGCGCGATCTCGTGCCCTCCGCCGCCCTGCAGCTTCTGCACGTCGTCCCGACCTTAACCTCACAGTTGGCTTGGATGAAGAGCCGCTGCCACCAGCAACCCCGGGGAAGACGTCCGCACAATGTCGTGTCCCCCGCCGCCCTGCAGCTCCAACCCTTCATCGCCTCGATCCTAACCTTGCGATTAGCTCAGATGATAAGCACTTAACATTGCCGGCCTACAGGTGGAACAATAATCTGCGAGTTGACTTTAATGATAATAATCCGGTAACCTCGTCAACAACTGACTTTCTAGGTCATCAAACGCGCTATCGACAAAATCATTATCATCTTTATATGAACCCGCCTAATAATATTCAAAATAGATTACCGTATCAAAGTACTAATCAAAGCGTTTTCAATAATAATCCATATGGAAGAGCAAACATAACTAACAACCAATCGAGCGGAAATTATGATTCTAAATTTTTTGTTATCATGGAAAAAACATTGGCAGTAATCAGAGATAATTCTGCAAATTCAATTAATGCAAGTTTAATCAGTCGGATAAGTCATTAAAAAAATTTATCATGATTTTCGAAAGATCCGCTCGAATAGGTACGTTTTAAAGAAGCCATCGAACATTCTACTGAACTTGGAAACCTTTCTGACCAAGATAATATAACTTGTTTGTATGATTGTATAAAAGGTGAAGCGCGTAATGCAGTTAAAACCTTGTTTGCAGCAGGGAGTAGTGCGCAAGATATCATGAAAACTCTGCAAATGCGTTTTGGATATCCGCGTATTATTTTATTGAAAATAGCAAGAGAGATTAAAGACTTACCGCGAATTGAACCTCACAAGATTAGTTTTCTAGATTTTTCTACAAGTTTGAGAAATGCTAAAAATTCGTTTAAGTCACTAAACGATAAAAGTTATTTGTACAGCGTCGAATTAGCAAATGAAGTCATGAAAAAGTTACCGAGTTCCATGCTTGGTAATTACGTACGTTTTGCTGCTACCAAGAATACAGAAAAATTCGATATAGAAAAACTGGCAGAATTTTTGTACCGAGAAGCAGAGTTAAATTTAACTGCTGGCGTAATTAAAGTGCGCTCGAGCGATTTTTCATCTGAAAAGACGGAACGATCTACACGGAAAGTTGCTGTATTTAATACAAGTGTTAGTAATAATAAAAATTCGGCTAAAGAACAAACTGTAAACTTATGTATTTCATGCAATCAAAGAGAATACATGATCCAAAATTGCCCTAATTTTATCAATTCGCCATCTTTCAAACGTTGGAAAGTTGCTAGACATAAACAATTGTGTTATAATTTTCTCAAGAAAGGTCATGTACGCGAAAATTGTGAGAAAAGGAAATGCAACCAATGCAAAAAGAGTCTTCAAACTCTACTACATTCGGACGAAAAACAAGAAAAAAATAAGTCTAATAAAATCACCAAAGTTTCAAACTCACAAAGTTGACTAGCATCTGGAGCGTTACTAAGAATTCTCCCAGTTTTTGTGATCGGTTTAAGAACTTCAAAATAAGTATATACGCTTTTAGATGAAGGTTCGACTGTTACAGTTATAAATTCAAAAATAATTAAAGAAATAGGAGCAAAAAGTACATCAGAAGGTATAAGTTGAAGAGGTATCGGAAATAACGAAGCGCTTACTGTTGCAAACAAAAAAACTGAACTCAAAATAAAGACTAACTCTGAGAACTATTATATTGATAACGTTTTGATTGTAAAAGACTTAGCACTACCCATACAATGCTTAAGCCCAGAATTAACTGATTATTGTAAAAGCACTACAGGTATTTCTATTGAGCCGTTTTCATGCGTGCCAGATCTGTTAATCGGTCAAAATCACTGCAAGCTCATAGTAACGCGGAAATTTCGTATTTTAGATAATACAAACCTTGTATTGGCCCGATGTTTACTGGGATAGTCAGTACACGGCGTTTTAAATTCGTCCGAGCTCATGCAGGTGAATATGCTTAAGTCCTTTGAAAGTATGAATATGCCGGATGAAAATTTTGATATCCAAATTAAGAATTATTTTGATATTGAAGCTTTAGGGGTTAAAAATTTTGCCAAAGAATCAAAAGAAAATATACGTGTTATTGACATTTTGAATGAGACTAGTAGATATTTAGATGGTAAATGGAAAGTTGCACTACTGTGGAAAAATGATACGAGGCTTAATACAAACGGTCGTTCAACTGCTTTACATAGATTTTGATTAATTGAAGCAAAATTGAGCAGAAATAAAGGATACGTAAATATGTATATTAATGAGATGAAACGATTATTCGACAACGATTATGCTTGTTAGGCTAACATATCATCATATAACTCGAGACGATGGTTTTTACCTCATTTTGGTGTTCAGCATGTCAATAAGCCCGGGAAAGTTCGGTTAGTTTTTAATGCCGCCGCAAAAAGCACTGAGACAAGTTTAAACGACTTACTTCTATCTGGTCCTGATTTATTAAAATCGTTATTGGGGGTTGTAATGCGATTTCGACAATATTTTTATGCAATTAAAGCAGATCTGAAAGATATGTTCCTCAGAATAAAAGTTAGGAAAGAGGATCAAGATGCACAGCGTTTTTTTTTGGAAAGGGGAGAATGAAGTAGATCCGACAGGTATGTGATGACATCGTTATTATTCGGAGCAAAATCATCCCCATGTACAGCGCTTTTTATCAAAAATAAAAACGCTGGCTTATTACTTTCTAAATACCCAGATGCGGCAAATAGTATCATAGAGAACTGCTACATGGACGATTATTTGGACAGTTATCGGTAAGAGTTTTACAAGTAAGAGAAATAAATACGCATGCTAATTGGGATATGCACGGTTGGGCAAGTAATTGTACGTCAGTTTTGGATAAAATTAACGAAATAAATTATTCAGACAAATTAATTTCAGTAGAAAAATCTCAAGAAATCGAGAAATTTTTAGGATTATTTTGGCTCAATTCAAGTGACGAATTGGCTTTTAAGGTCAACATTTCCAAAATTACACCAGATTTATTAAACGCTATTAAAATCCCAACAAAACGAGAGTTTTTAGCAATAATTATGTCAGTATTTGATCCACTAGGTTTTTTAACTCCATTCGCAATCCAGTCGCGAATTTTGATACGAGAAGGTTGTTTGAGTAAGATTAAGTGGGATCAGAAAATGCGAGACTTAGAGTTTTTAATTTGGAAACAATGGCTAAAAGAATTTGAGCAATTAAAAAACTGTCGGATAGATAGATGCTATCAAATGTTAAATTTTCAAAAAGATGAAGCAGAACTACACATATTCTGCGATGCAAGTTCTTAAGCTTTTGCTACAGTAGCTTATTGGAGATTCTCGTTACCAGATAATAAATTTCACACTTCTATTATCATGTCAAAAAGCCGGGTTGCACTGGATAATCTATGTTTAGCAAGAGCGCTTGCGTGTGGTGAGTTTTGACCGCGAAAAATAATTCTTCAGATTGGGTTAAGCGTTGGGATAAAACAAGAAAAAATGAAGGGGAGCACAAAAATAAAGCTGTTGCTCTAATGCGTATGTGCAACATAGAATTAGAAAACATCTGAGGATACGGTCCTTATGAGTTTTTAAAATTTCAGTAAAATTTTACAGAAAGAAATACATGCATTTGTATTTTTGATTATAATTCGTTCGGAAATGCTGCACCATCAATTTATGATGGTCGTAATAATGGTGCCGGTCATTGAAAAAATTTTATAAATATTATGCACTATGATACCCTACGTTATTACAATTTAATTAAAAATTTACTAGCTGTAAAGCCGATGTATTTTTGCGTTCAATGTAGCAAGAACTACAGCCGCACAGGTGATCATGATTGTATATTCGTTGCCGCGCATGCGACGAGTCATCAAATTGCAAAAATAATAGTAACGTTGCAAAAGTATTATGCAACGATGGCGGGAGAGAGTTTTATGGTCGTCAGTGTTTTTATAATCATAAGACAAAAGGTTCTTTTACGCGAACAAAATCGCATAAACTATCTGTAAGAAGTATATGCGATATTTTTAAATTTTGCAAAACTTGTGACAAAGTAAGTAACAATGCTAAAGGTCGTCATGAATGCGGGAAAAGATACTGTAAAGAATGTAAGTACACTGAAAAAAAATTTGATGTAAAATCGTTCAAACTTTTTCGAGCTGTAAGATTTCAAACAGATCGTATGCTAATACTACCAAGTTTGACCGCATTTCTATCAAAATTCAAATATAGCAGTTCAAATAACTATCAAAGTGCACTATTTCAAATTTGAAGGTCGCACCCTACAAGTTTTGAAGCGTCTGAGTTCAACAAGGCATTGAGCTTAGAGAGAGCAGCGCCTTGAGCGTCACTCTTCAGCGATTGGAAGCTGAGGTTCCAAACGCCGAAGAGCAAGAATTCAATGTTTATTGAAGTCTCGGAGCTACATTGTCGAGCTTAAACTCTTCGTCCCTTTGGACAGTAAAGCATATATAATTGATGAGTGCATGTTGATGTAGCTCATACTACGTGTATGTATGTACATATGTATATAAATTGACTCATTGTCATGCATTAAAAATAATTATTTACCGTTTTACATCAAGCTCAGAAACTTGTAAGTCACTTAAAGTTCATAAAGTTTTTTTAATGAGAGCTAATACACGGTGACACGATGAAAGACGAATGATTAAGAAAAGTGTCATACAATGTTTATTCAAATCTTTAATCTTTATAATAATGTATTTTACTAATTTAGGCATGTGTATTATACACGTATTATACAAGTATGAATGATTGTATTCTACTCTTTGTATCATACGTACCGACCCCGGATCGTGAACAAACCTTAGTAACCTAACCTTTTTGTAATGCTATAGCTGTGTAAACATCAGGGATCAGGGTTGCGTGTCGCGTGTTTCGTTAATTTCGGGTATCTTTTCACTTTTTTCCCTCTGTACCATCGTATGCAGGTACAATTCTTTTCTTTTCTTAATTCGCTAAGTACTCGTTTTGAGATTCGGGCCACAAGCTTGTATTACCATTGCCTGGATGCTTGACATTTATTTCAACTACAGTGAGCAAATTGTAGTGGAATGCAGTTGAAACATACATCAAAGTTTACAGCCGGGTGCATCAAAAAATCTGTGTCGGATTTCAAATAAATTATACGTATCAACGAATTGCGATATATGACGGGCAATTTTTTGTAAATAATTAAATATTTCTGAATAAAACTTTGAAAAAATACCTGTTTTAATCCTCTTGTGCAGTGTACTCACACTCATCAATTATATGCTTTACTATCCAAAGGGACGAAGAGTTTAAGCTCGACAATGTAGCTCTGAGACTTCAGTAAACATTGAACTCTTGCCCTTCGGCGTTTGGAACCTTAGCTCCCAATCGCTCAAGAGTGATGCAACAAGCGCTGCTCTCCCTGAGCTCAATGCCTTGTAGGCCAATTAATCTACGAAGGCGCAATGTTACATGTGCCGTTAGTGTAAGCAGAAAACAAAAAATACGTTGATATAAAAGAAAATAATGCAAGAAACATAGGGTTTTTTTTTTCGGTTATTCAGTGGCTGAGTTAACCTAAAAAATTCGTGAAAGTCCGAAAAACACTTGTTTCGCGTTTGAAAAAAAAGTTGACCTCCAATGCCGAAAAGTTAAATGACAAAGTTGTAGATCTTAAAAAAACCTATCGATTGA
>JAPYYV010008228.1:0-12779 GCA_030522625.1 Copidosoma aretas | reverse complement strand
ATCATCATCATCATCATCATCATCATCATCATCATCATCATCATCATCATCATCATCATCATCATCATTATCATCATCATCATCATTATCATCATTATCTTCACCACCATCATCATTATCTTCACCACCATCATCATTATCATAGACATTAGCAACATAATTTTTTTACACAATGTTATCATTATAATCATAATCATTATTATCTCTATCTTCCTCATCACAAATATGCTCGTCTGTATGATCATTGTCATCGAGATCATTAACATCATCAACATCATCATCATTATCATCGTCAACATCATTTTTATATTGATCATGATCATCATGATTATTATTATCATCCACATTAACGATATTATCGCTATTATCATTTTCATCATCATCGTCGTTATCATTATTATTATTATCTTCATCATCATCTTCTTCATCATGATCATCAACATCATCATCATTATCAACGTTATCATTGACAATATCATTATAATCAAAATAATGATTTTTATCATCATTATCATCATTATCGTCACTATCATTATTATCTACATCATCATCTTCGTCATCATCATCATCATCACGATCTTCATGATTATCATCATCGTCATCATCATCATCATTATTAGAATCATCAATATGATCATCATCATCAACATTTTTATCATAAATATAATAATTATTGTTATCGTCCCTATTATCATAATCGTCATTATAATCATCATCATCGAAATCGTAACCTTATCATCATCCTTATCTTGATCATTATCATTATCATAATAATAATCATCTTAATCATCATCATAATCATATTTATTATGAATATTAGCGTATATTCATTATCATTGAAATCAGCATATTATTATTATTATTATCGTTAATAATCATGATCAACATCACTTTTACCATGATCACGATCATCATCATCATTATCATCATTATCATGATCTCGACGATTATCATCATTGTCATCATGCCTATCATTATGATCATTATCATCGACATTATCACAATCATCATTGATATAATTATTATTGTTATCATCAATACCATCCTCATCATTATTATCATCATCATTATAATAATTACTACCGTCAAGGTCATTATCATAATCATCCCAACTATCATCATTATCATTATCATCATCATCATAATCATCGACTTTATTATCGTCATCTTGATCATCAGTATCATTTTTATTATCAACGTCATCTTTATCGTCACTATCATTAATATCTTCATTATAGTCTTAATTATAATCATTATCATTATCATTATCATCAACATCAGCATCATTATTCTCATTATAATTATCATCATCATCATTATTATTATCATTAACATCATAATTATGATTGTAATCATCATTGTTATCATCATAATTATCATCATTATTATCTTTATCACCGTTATCACAAATATCGTCATAAGTAGCATTATCGTCATTAAACTAATCATCAACATCATTATTGTTTTTATCATCATCATCACCATTATCGAAATGATCATCATCATCTGCAACATCATTATCATTATCATCATGATTATCATTGTTATCATCATTATTATCATCATCATTGTCAGGAATATTATTATTATTATTACTTTTATTATTATCATGGTGATCGTTATTATTTTTATCGTCATCATTAACATTATCATCGTTATCATCGTCATAATCATCATCCGCATCGTCACTATGATCATCATCATCAGCATCATTATCATAATCACAATCACTGTCATTGAGATTATCATCACCGGCATCATAATCATTATTATCATCATATGTATGCTTATTATTACCGTTATTGTAATCTTCTAAGTCATCGTTAACATCATCACTAGTATCATGTTCATTATTTTCTCCATTACTGTCATTAACGTAATCATCATCGTCATTATCATCATTATCATTATTATCATTGACATGGTGATCATCATTATCGTCATTATTATAATTATTTTTATAATCTCCATTATTACCACAATCAATTACATCCTCAATATCGTTAAGCTTATTACTTTCATCATCATCACCATCATAAACTGTATCAAGATTATCGTTATGATCATCGTCATCGTCATCCGTATCATCATAATCATTCTTATCATCATCAGCATTCGCATCATTACAACCGTCATCATTGAATCATCTTTAACGCAGTCTTCAATATTATTATCATCATTATCATCAGTACCACCACCATCATCATCATCATCATTAGTATTATTAACACTTTTATCATAATTATGATTATTATTGTTATCCTAATAATCATTATCAATATTATCCTCATCATTGTAATCACAAATATTGTCATCAGTATCATTATCGTCATCGAGATAATCAACAACATTATCATCATCTTTATTTTTATCATAATATTCATCATCATTTTAATCAACATTATCATCATCGTCATCAGCATCATTATCGACATTAAGACCATCAGCAACATTATCATAATTATCTACCTTTTCCATTATGATCTCATTATCATCATTATCACTAATGCAAGCATCATTACCATTATCATTATCATCGACATGATCATTGTAATTATAACTATCATTATTATCATTATCATTATCATCATCATCACTATCATCATCATTCTTTTTTAATTATATTCATCCTTATCATCCTTATCTCTATCATCATCAACTCTATCGTCATCCTTATCACTTTAATCATCAACATCATCGTCATCGTCAGGCTTATTAATATCATCATCGTCATCATTGTCATCATCATTATCTTGATTATCATCATCATCATTATCATCATCATCAAGATCATTATCATTATCCTAACGAACATGATTATTATCATTATGATCGTAATTATCTTCATCGTCATCATCATCATCATCATCATCATCATAATCATTATTATCATCGCTACAATCATTGTCAGCATAGTAATCATTATTACTATCAACATCATTATCATCATCATAGTCATGATTAACGTCACAATTATAATCATTATCATGAACATCATCATCGTCATTAGTATTATCATCATTAATATCATTATTATCATCATCGTTATTATTATGATCATCATTATAGTCCTAAACATTGTCACTATTATCAATATTATCATATCATAATCATCATTATCATCCGTTTTCCCATTATCATTATTATCATCATCTTTAATGGCATTACGAATTTATTTATCATTATCATTCTTATCATTATTAATATTACAATCATGATCATCATCGACATCATTATCATCATTATTATTATAGGAACTATTATCATAACTGCATTCATTATTGTTATCATCATAATCATCATTATTATCTTCATCATTATCATCACAAATATAGTCATCAGAATCATCATCGCTATCGACATCATCAATAACATCAACATCTTCATCCTCGTTTTCATCAACAATTATCATCGTTATTATCATCATCATCTACATCATTATCATCATCAATTAAACCATTATCATTATAATCATCATCATTATCGTTATCATCGACAATATAAAAATTATGATCAATAATTTTATCATTATTAGACTCATCATCATCGTTACTATCACTATCATCACCATCATCATCATCATAATCATTATCATCACCATCATCATCATCATCATCATCATCATTATCATTATAATGTTTATGATTATCATCATCGTCATCATCATCAACATTATAATCATATTATTATCATCGACAGTATCGTCATAATTACAATCATCAATGGTATCATTAATATCATTATCATCATCATTATGTTTATGATCATTAATATCATCATCATTGTCTTTATCATGATCATCATTGTTATCATCAACATCTTTATAATCATCATCATAATCATTATCATTTTCCTCACTAACATTATCATTATCATTATGATCGTAATTGTTTCTATCATTATCGTTATGATCAAAATCATCATTATCGTGACCTTCATGATTATCATCTTGATTATTATCCTCATCACAATGATAATCCTCTCAATCATCATCACAATCAGTTTTATTATCATTATGATCATCATCATCATCATCATCATCAACATCAGCATCTTATCATGATCATTAATAATCATTATCATCGTTACTTACACTATGATCACAATCATCATTATTATCATTATTATCATTATCTCTACAATTATCATCATTGTTATTGTCATCATCATTATCATTATGATCATTATCATGACAATCATTACGATCATCATTGTTATGATCATTATTGATATCATCAATACCATCATCATCGTCATTATCATCTTTATCACCAATATCATTATCATCATTAACATCAGCATCATTATTATCATCATAATCATCACCATCATCATCATCATTATCATCATCATCAACATCAGCATCTCATCATCATTACATTTATAATTATCATCATCGTCACGTTTAACATGATCACGACCATGATCATCTTCATGATCATTATCATTATCCTCACTAACATTATCATTATCATTATGATCTTGATTATCTTCATCGTCATCATCATCATCATTAGTATCATCGACATTTTTCTCATAATAATCCTTTTTATAATTATTATCAATAACATAATCATTATTATGATCATTATCGTAACCATCATCTTTATCGTCATTTTTCTCTTTTTTATCATAAACATCATCATAGTCAACATTAGCATCATTATCATCATCATAATCATCTTCATTATAATAATTACTATCGTGACGTTCGTAATCATCATGATATCATCATCATCAACATTATTATCATAATTATAATAATTATTGTTATTATCCGTATCATCATCGTCGTAATCATTATCATCATTATCGTCTCCTTCATCATCATCATCATGATCATTATCATCATCATAATAATAATCATCTTAATTATCATGACATATTTATCATCATCATCATTATAATGGACGTGGTCATCATTATTATTGTCATCATAATCATCATCATTATAATCATCATCATCACCAGAATCATCAACATCATCGTCATCGTCAAGCTTATCATTATCATCATCATCATTGTTATCGTTGCTATCATTATCATTGTCATCATCATAAATATCATCATTACCATGATCGTAATAATTTTTATCGTTACTCTATTTGTCGTCATCGTTATCATTATTTCTTCTGTATCATTATCATCTTTATCATCGTTTTTATCATTATCTTTATTATAATCATTATCATCATCATCGTCATGATCATTGTCACTATTATTATTGTAATCATCATCATAATCATCATTATCATCATCATTACCACCATTATCATTATCAGTATGATCATTCTTATCATCATCATCATCATCATCATTAGGATTATCGTCAAAATTATCATCATAATCATCATTATTAACATCATCATCATCATCATCATCATCATCATCATCATTATTATCATTTATGCCATCATTACTATTATTATTATTATTATTATTCATAGTATTACGAACTTTTTTATTCTAATCATCATCATCATTATCATTATTTTTATCATCACTTATGATATTACGTAATTCTGTATCATTATCATCATTATCATCATTATTATTATCCGAATAATCATCATTGTCATCGTCACTAGCATTATCATTATCAACATTAATATGATCATCATTATCATTATTATCACAACAATCATCATCAGCCAATGCTGATGCATCATTATCATTATCAATATCATCATCATCATTATCTGTCTCATTATTGTTATCGTTATTGTTATCGTCAATTTTATCGTTATCATTAACATTTTGATCTTCATCACATTGATTATCTTTCTCATAATTAACGTCTTCAGCATCATCATCATAATCATTATTTAAAATTTATAATTTTTATCATCGGCATTATCGATTTGATTATTATCTTTATTAAAATTATAATCAACATTTTGTCATCATTATCATAATCATCATTATTGTTATTATCATTATCGTTATCATCATCATTTTTGCCATCATCATTAAATTTATTTTTATTAATAGCATTACTGATAACTTGATTATTATTATTATCTTCATCATTATCATCATCATGATTATCATCACAATCATCATCATTATCATCTACATTATCATCGACATTATCATCATGATCATAGTCAGCATCGTCATCATCATAGTCATTATCAACATCATCATCATCATTGTCATCGTCATTATCAGTTTTGCTATTATCAATATCATCATCATCTTCAATAGCATTGGCTATTTATTTATCATTATCATTTTTGTCATCAAAATGATTACAATCTTGATCATCATCGACATTATTATCAGCATTATCATCAACATCATCATTATCCTAATCAGTATTCTTATTATCCTCATCATTATCGTCATGATTATCGTCACTATTATCATCATAATCATCATCATTAACACCATCATCATCATTATCATCACTTTTATCATTATCAACATCATCATTGTCGTCTCCTTTATCATCATTATCTTGATTATTCATCATCATAATAATATTTATTATTATTATCATTATTATCGTTATCATCATCAGCGTCATCATTATCATCATCATCCACATCATCATTACGATAAATATCATCATTTTTATCATCGAAATCATTGTCATGTCTATTTCGATCACCGTTATCCCAAATATGGTCATTAATAGCATTATCGCCAGTAAAATCGTCTTCAACATCACCATAATTTTTATCAGCATTATTACCATCATCGTTATTCTCATCATCACCTGCAATATCATTATTATTAATAATCATCATTATTATCATTATCAATGTCAATATTATCATTATTATCATTATTATTGTAATCGTGATTATTTTTATCGTCATTATCAACATTATCATCGTTATCATCGTCATAATCATCATCAGCATCGTCACTGTAATCATTATCATCATAATCATGATTATCATTATTATCATCATTATTTTTATCAGAAATCTCAATCACTACCACTATCATCATCTACATCATTATCTTCATTATAACCATCATTATTATCGTTATTATCATCATTAGTATCATCATAGTCGTTATCATCATCGTCACTATCATTATTATCGTCATTATCATCATCATCATTATCATTAAAGGGTCATCATCATTATCGTTATCATTATTATCATTATTATAATCATCATCATCACCGTCTTTACCATCATCATCGTCATCTCCATCATAATTATCGTAATCATATTGATCATCATTACCATCTTCATCAATATCAGGATAATCGTAAACGTTATCATCATCGACATCCTTATCATTGTCATCATTACCATCACCAGCATCATAGTAATCATTATGAACATTATTATCGTCATTATACTCACCTCCATTATCATCAATATCATATTCATCATTATCACCGTCATCGTCACCATCATCGTCATATTTATTATAATTATCGTAATCATTTTAAGCATCGTCATCCTAATCATCATCATCATCGTTATTGTCGTCATTATAGTCAACATCATTATTCTCAAGACTATCCCAGTGGCCACCAATATAATCAATATAAGCATTGTCATTATCATCAATCTTTATAATCATTATCATCATTATCATTATAAATATCATAATTATCATGATCGTCATCATTGTCGTCATCATCAGCATTTTTTTTATTAGTATTATTATCGGCATTCTTATCATCATCATGATTATCATCACCAGCATCGTCATAATCATCATCAGCATTATAATTATCATCATCATCACCATAATCATTGGTCATTATCATCATCATCGTTATCGTCATTAAAATTTTGATCACTATAATTATCACTCACATTACCATCACTATTATCATTATCATCATAAATATCACAATCATCGTCATGATAATTATCATGACTATCATCATAACCAACGCAATCATCATCATAAGCATCGTATTTATCATTATCATCATCGTCATCTTAATTATTATATTCATCGTCATTATCACCATCATAACTATCATCGTTACTATCATAACCATCATTAAGAGCATCGTCATTATTATAATCATCACCATCATCATTACCATCATCAATAGCATCATCATTATGATTATTACTATTACATTATTTATGATCATCATTATCATAA
Source organism: Copidosoma aretas (assembly GCA_030522625.1). Taxonomy (NCBI): domain Eukaryota; kingdom Metazoa; phylum Arthropoda; class Insecta; order Hymenoptera; family Encyrtidae; genus Copidosoma; species Copidosoma aretas. The sequence continues at coordinate 4,688 of JAPYYV010008228.1, read as the reverse complement.
TCAGGATCATCATCAACATTACTATTATTATTATATTTATCGGCACTATCGTTATTAATACTATATTCATTACTTTTATACCTATCACTATTATCATCATCATCTTGAATATCATAAACATCATAATTATCATCGTCTTACTTTAACATTACCATCTTAACCATTATTAATATTATCGACATCATGATTATCATTATCATTATCATAATAAGCATCGACATTATCATTATCATCATCATTTTAATTCTCAAAATTAGCGTCATCATCATGATTACTATCATCATCACCATCGTAACTATCATTAAAAGCATCGTAATCATCATGATTACCATCATCATCATCATAATCAGCATTAACGTCATCGTTATCGTCATTAACATACCTATCAAAATCATAATTATCATCACCAGAATTATAATAGTCATAATCAATATTATGAACTTGATCATTATCATAAACATTATCATTATTATCATCAAAACGGCAATCATCATCATCATCATTATCATCGTAATAATCCCTATAAATACCATCCTTATTGTTATAATCATTCTCATCATCATTTCTAGTATTATCATTATCATCGTCGTTACAAATATAGTCGTCAGTATCAACATCGTCATTTACATTATTAACAACATTATTATCATATTTATCCTTATTTTTCCATTAACATTATCATTATCAACATCATCAACATTATTAACATTATTAACATGATCATTATCGATAGATTTATAATCATCGCCATGATCATTGTCATCATCATTTTCATCATCATCATCATCAGTATCATCACTGTTATCATTATTATCATCGATAAACATATTTCAGTCATCTTTATTACAATCATCATTACTGTGGTTATCGTTATCATTATCATGATCATCATCATTATCATAATTATCATCATCACTATTATCATGATCATCGTTATGATCATTATCTTCATTTGGATCATATTCACCATGATTATCATCATTATCATTATCATTATTAGTGTCATCATCATCATTGTCATCATCATTGGTATCATCATTATCTTCATTTAAATCATAAACACCATCATCATCATCATTACAATCATTATCATCATTTCTATCATTATTATTATCATCATAATCATCATTATCATTATCTTTATAACAATCATAATCATTATGATTTGTATTATTATCATCATCATCGCCATCAACATCATTATCACAATCATGATCATTTACCATCAATATCATCATCAGCATTATCATCATTTTTATCATCATCACCATAATCATGGTAATTATAATCATCATCACTATCATCGTCACTTTTATTACTATCATCATTAGCATCTCGTCATCACTATCATAATCATTATCATCATCATTATCGTTATCATTATCATATTTATTATCATCATTATTATCATCATCGCTATCATCATCATCATCATCATCATTATCATTATCGACATTATTACCTCTATCATTATTATCAACATCATCACCAATCATCATCGTCATGATTATTATCATCTTCATAACCACCTCCATCATCATCATTATCATTATCATTATTATAAACATTATCATCGTCATTGTCATCATCATCGTCATTTGTATCATAATCATCGTTATCAATTCAAGCATCATCATTATGACCATTATCATCATCATCGTAATCGTCATCATTATAATTATTGTCATTATTATCAACACTATCCCCATCGCCATAAACACCATCATTATGAGCATTTTCATGATTAATATCTTTATCATTATCATCATCATAATTGTTATAATCATAGTCGTCATGATATTCATTGTCAATATCATTATTATCACTTTAATCATCATAATCATCATTATTAAGATAAGCACCTTTACAATCATCATTGTTATCATCATTATTATCATTATAAATATTATTATCATCATTATTGCCATGATTAACTATATCATTAGTATCATCAACAACGGCGGCGTCATCATTATGACTTTTATCATTTTAATATCCATTAGCATTATCATCCTCATCATTAGTGTCATCATTGTCGTTTTCATCGTTCCTATCATCTTTTTTATCATTATAATAATCTTCAGCATTATCATTATGATAATAAAATTATTATCAGCATTATCATCACTATCATTGCGATCATCATCATTATCATCATCCTTGCTAACTATATCATCGTCATCATCGTCGTGAACGTAATAATCACCATTAATATCTTTATCATCGTTATCATAAATCATTATTCTTATCATCAGCATTATCATTAATATTAAGATCACTATTACCATGGTTATTATAATCATAATCACTATCATTAGTATTATCATCACCAATCATCGTCATCAATCTCATTAATATCATCATTATCTTCATTAGCACCATTATCATTATAATCAGCATCATCACTTTTATCATCAAGATCAGCATCATCATCATATTTTTATCATCAATTCCCAATACCATCTCGTCTTAATATCATCTCAATTGTCTCTCCACTGCGGGATCGGATCTTCGTAGCTGACATGGTTGGCATAATGGACGCTCGCTCGTGGACGGCGTGCCTCTATTAGCCACACTTTCCTGCGATGTGTGCGTGGAAGTCGGGGGAGGGGGGTTTGAATGTCTTCTGTTTCCCGATGCACAGGCTGACTATTCTGAGTCATAGTGGCAGCCGAGACGCAGGTATTCATTTGACATTGTCGCGGATATGCTACAACGATCGGATTGGAAATGGGAGACGATCTCCCGAGTTATTAAAGCGCTCGAAATAATTTTCCTCCTCAGATCCCCTTTTGCGCGGTGCCGAATCAGTCTTATCTTCTCTACGGCTTTCGCTTCTACGCTCTTACTTTTTGAACCATGATTTTTTGCGGTAGTCCGATTCCAATTGGCAATAGCTATGGCGTATGTTGCATTCAGCCGCTTCTCGACTGAACCTTTTCTTTGTTTAATTCATTTGCGCGACGTTTGATACAGGGGATTACTATGTCCGCGAGACACCGGCGATGTTCTGAGGTGATTTGACTCCTTTTAGGGTATCAAATTTAACAAGAGAAAACTAGGCTTTAGAGGTAAGTACTTATCCTGGCATAATTCAGGGTTTAAAAATTTATTAGATCCCCCGAGCACCAGCACCAGGATGTCCACGTTACAGCTGGCAGATTTAGGATGACCTGGCTCGCACAGTCTCTGTTGGTGGGAGGTAGGTATTTTTTAGGACCTGCCAGTCTTGCCGCAATATTATCAGTCCCGGTTGGATTAAGTGCGCCAAATCGATTAAGTACATTTAACCATTTAACATCAAGATGCTCGGCTCCCGTAGTATAGTGGGAATAATAGCACTTTTTTGGTTGAAAAATCTGCCTGCTCCTTAATTCTTAACTGATTGCAACCATTTTTTTTTAAATTGGAGAAGACGATGTCAGCAATAACAGGTAACTGCTACTTTTTCAAGAAACTGCAACACAACCTTAAAAAAAATAATATAAGCTGTAAAATAATAATGATTAATCGCTTCAAAATGTGAAAAATATCTTCGACGTTAGACATGAAGCTTACACTTACATAACCTTATAGGCTTCTTACTTTGACATAAGGAATTCATGCAGATCCAAGTAGGACCAACATAACCTCGAAAAATTCCACATTTGGCCCAACAGCACTTTTTTGGTTGAAAATCTGCCTGCTCCTCAATTCTTAACTGATTGCAACTATGTTTTTTTTTTAATTAAAAGGAAAAATATAGGATTTAAGGGGCAACTGCTACTTTTACTAGAAACTGCAACATACCCTAAAAAAAATAATATGAGCCGTAAAATAATGATAATTAATCGCTTTAAAATGAGAAAAATATTTTCGATCTTGGACCTAAAGCCTATACTTACATAACCTTATAGGCTTCTTACTTGTACATAATGAAGTATTGCAGGTCCAAGTTGGACCAACACCCTCGAAAAATTGCATGTTTAGCCTAAGAGCACTTTTTTGGGTGAAAAATCTGCCTGCTCACTAAATCTTAATCGATTTTGAACATTTGATTTTTAATTGAAGGTAAAATCATAGGCTTTAACGTGCAAGTGCTACTTCTTTGATGAAAAAAAAAAAAGCAAAAAAAAAAAAAAAAAAACTATAAGCGGTAGAATCAGAATGAGAATTATCGATCACTTTAAAATGAAAAAAAATATCTTTGATGTTTGACATGAAGTTTATAGTAATCTAATCATTTGAACTTCTTACTCGGAAATAAAGAGGATATGGGGATCTAAGGAGGCCCAACATAACCTGAAAAATTCAGTTTTTAGCTTAGTTTTCAATATCTTGGTGAATTCTTGACAAATTTTGATGGAATAAATCGAATAAGTATAAATATAAATAAGTGTAAATTATACAGGGTGTTAAAAAACAACCGCATTGTACGTTAACACTAGATTAATTAGTTATTTCAGGACGAAAATCATCAATAAATTTTGTTGCTAAACAGCAACTATAAAGAGATAATAAGGAATAAAGTGGACCAATCAGCGCGGAGTATAAGAGACGATAGCGGCGGTGGCATCAGGAGAGTAGCGGCAGCGGCACGGCGGTGCAGTGGCGAGGCAGCGCGGGGCACGCCAGGCTGCTGCTCTCCCCTCCCCTTCGAGCGCACACTTCAACTTACAATATTCTAGTGAACAGAAATGCCAGTATTT